>SKCR01046883.1:0-139052 GCA_019454045.1 Zanthoxylum bungeanum | reverse complement strand
GGCGCTGGAGAAAAAAACCCCAGGAAAACTGAACCTAAACTCTAATCCTGAGATTCTTAAATCTTAGAAAGAGCCAAACCGTGAGGAGATCCCATGAATTCTCTAGTGTCTCCCCTTCCAACAAGTAATCCGGAAATTGTCCATTTTCAGAGGTACTTTCCGAGCCAGCTACACACAAGGAATGACCCCATGGCTTTCTAATCCTTATGCATGTTTATGTTCTGTTGCGACGCCGGATATGCACAATTGTCAAAGAAATATCCGGCCATAATACTATTTTTATTGCGTTAATACTATTTCACTGTTTTGTTGCTATTTTCTCTATTTTACATAGGGGTGTCAATTTGGGTCAGGATTCGTTTATTCGTTCGATTCGATTCGCTTTAAAGCGAATGCGGGTTTGAAAAATTGGATTCGTTTAATAAATGGGTCAATTCGATTCGATTCGTTTATTAAACGAATCGAATCCGAATTTGAGCTTGTCAATTCGTTTATTCATTTAGAATTCGTTTATTAAACGAATCATAAACGAATCGAACCCGAATCGAATTCGTTTAATATCCGTTTAATTAAACTATAAATTTATCCTTCTTTTTTTGAATATAAGTGTTTAACACTAAAGTTATTTTAGTAATTACCCATTTAACCTAAAATATTAGTATATAATAAAAACTAAACCTAAATCAGATTCTTTTCATCAAACCTAAAACAAGTAAACAACTGTCGCCGACTCTCATATGTCCTCTCCTTCTTCTTGTTTAGAATTAATGTTTTCTTTTTTTACCTTGCAAACACCTTAGGAAGGTACTATTTAACTTAGAAATCCTTTGTGATTTTCCCTTTTCTTTGTGAATGTTTTAACCTGTGAATAATTTTTTTTTTGGTTATCTATTTGCTGTAGCTATCTTGCAGTAATGATTCTTCTTTGTGCAATCTTTTTTCTTCTCAATCTTAACAGCATTGAACTGAATGCTGTTGTTTTTTTTTTGCTGCATAACATCGATATATGGTCAAAATTGAACAAGATTTACATGGTCTGTATGTTGATTGATGAGTTTGAAATTCTGCACAGAAAATGAAATATTCTTTCAACTTTTGATTCTATTTTTCTGCTCTATCATTACGATAAATGAGAGGAAATTGGGTGTTTGGTTGAAGAATTGCGCATGCGTTCGAAAGAATGTGTGTTACAGGGTGAAGGTGATTTTGTCTTTTCAAATGTCAAGAGGCCAATTTTTCCCCCTCTGGAATTAACCTCATCTGAAAACACTTTGTCATTATTGGGCTCGAATTGAATGGCCTTTTTTGGTCGATTATCATTTTAAAATATTTGGGTATTTAAGTTCCTCTTCTTATTCACCAATCAACATTATGAGAGGGTTCACATTTTGGGTATTTGGGTATTTAAGTTCCTCTTCTTTTTCTGATCGATTATCATTCACCAATATTTGGCTATTTAAGTTCCTCTTATGATTTAAACTATTTTATATTATAGATTCATATTAAATAGTTTTTGATTTGATTATTAATATAATTTACAGAAAAATTGAGAGCAACGAAAGTGATATGGTGTATACAGTTGAAGACTCTCCAAGCATTGAAATGGAAGAAGATATGGAAAAAAATTCCCCACCAGTGAACGAACCACAACCAAATTTGAAAGGAAAATGAGCAGCACGATCAAGGAAATTAACTTCGAAAGTCTGGAATTTATTCTACAAGTTGCCAGGGGATCATTTTCCAGACAAAAAGCCGAGATCGAGATGTCGAAAGTGTGGTATTGAATACATAACTGTATCTTCTTCTGGCACAGGTAATTTAAAAAGGCATTTAGAAGTTTGTCGAAAATTAAAGATGTGTGATCCTAAACAGATGATGTTAGATCATAGTGATGGCAGTATGTTAACTCGTGTTCCAAAGTTTGAAGCCCATGTTTTTCGTGAGTTAGTATCTATTGCTATTATTATGCATGATTTGCCATTTCAATTTGTTGAGTATGAGGGCATTAGAAAAATGATGAAGTATTTGTGTGATGAAGTGTCATTTATCTCTAGGAACACTGCAAGAGCCGATGTGATAAAGATACATAATAGGGAAAAAGTTAATATTAAAAGCATGTTAGACTAGATTCCTAGTCGAATATGTCTAACTACCGATTTGTGGACTTCTATTACTACAGATGGTTATTTGTGTCTGACTGCACATTTCATTGATAAAGAATGGAATTTACATAAAAGAGTGCTGAATTTCTGTGAAAAGCCAACTCCACACATTGGGGTTGCCTTGGCTGAGAAATTATTGTCATTGTTATGTCATTGGGGTATTAAGAAAAAAATATTTTCATTGACAATAGATAATGCTTCAAGTAATGATGTTTGTGTTCATATGTTGAAAAGTCAATTGAAATTAAGGAATGCTCTAATATCTGATGGAGATTTTTTTCACATTCGATGTTGTGCTCATATTCTCAATTTGATTGTTCATGATGGATTGAAAGAAATTGAGATGGAGATAGAAAAAGCTCGTGAAAGTGTGAAATATGTCAAAGGGTCACAAACTAGGAAAAGAAAATTTTTGGAGTGTGTTAAACAAGTATCTCTAGATGAGAAGAAAGGGTTAAGACAAGATGTTCCTACAAGATGGAATTCGACTTTTCTTATGCTTGAAGGTGTTGTGTATTATAAAGCTGCTTTTTGTCATTTGCAATTGAGTGATTCTAATTACAAGAGTTGTCCTTCTGAAGAAGAGTGGAGAAAATAGAGAAAATTGGAAAATTATTGTCTATGTTTTATGAGATTACATGTATTTTCTCCGGGACAAAGTATCATACTTCAAATTTGTACTTTCCTAAGGTGTTTGCAGTTAAAGTTAATTTAGACCAATTAGTGGCGGATGGAGATGATTACATGAAAAGTATGGCAAAGAAAATGATCACAAAATTTCAGAAGTTTTGATTTTTGCACCATTTTAGCAATAGCAAACATCTTAGATCCTCGATACAAGATGTCATTCACTGAGTTTGCCTATAAAAAGGCATATGGTGAAGATTCTCTGGAGTTAAATATGTTCTAAATAAGTGATTTTCCTTATTTGATGAGTACCAGTTGGCCGCACCATCATCCTCATCTTCATCTACTCTGACCCATTTTAATCATGTGGTACAAGTTCAGAACGTAATGAAAATGCATTGAACCAAAGCTTGGATATCTTTAAGGAAAATTTATTAGTTATACTTGTTTTGGCTTCATTATTCACATCTTATTATTATTATTATTATTATTATTTGTACTTCTTTTAGCTTATGATTATTCATATTTGTACTTAATTTATAGGAGTTTGATGACTTCCAAAGCTTGAATTTTGATTCATATGTCCGAAAATCTGAATTGGAACTTTATTTGGATGAACCACGAGTTGATAGAAATGTTGAATTGGACATTCTAAATTTTTGGAAAGGAAACGAATTTCGTTATTGATGAGTGATAAATCTATCACTATTTCCCACTCATTTAACTTAATATTTTGTATAGTTTCTTGAGTTTTGTGAATATTTTGATGTTTTTTGTTTATTTTGTAGATAAATAAAGTTTCAGGACATTCTGGAGGTAATTTGGAGCAAAACAGTGAAAATTGGCAAAAAGGACATGTGCCGATCAATGCTAACGTGCGCCGGGTCCACAAATCAGAATCTGAGAAAATTTGACTTTGCTAACGTGCGACGTGCCACGTGTCACCATCACAGCCGATCTGCTAACATGCGCCGTGCCATGTGTCATCATCCTACGGTGCCGACAGTCACCATCGCCACGTGTCGCCACATGTCACTCCACGTGTCTGCCACGTCATCGTCCATATCACCGGTTGACCGAGTCAAACTGCCACGTCATCGCCACGTCATCATCAACCAATTACAGCGTGCCATGTGTCGCAATTCTATGGTACCGACAGTCAAATTACCACGTGTCACCACGTCAGCATCAATTATTGACTGACTGATCCGTATCTGACACGTGGCGGATAAGAATGAATAAGCCAATCATTAGCCGCCACGTGTCACAATAATTGATCCCCAACCACCTTGTCACGTGTCACCTTATCTAGAATCTGCAGCCGACGAACCAGAGCGTGCCATTACTGACGCATACAAATAGAGCGCGAAATTCCAGTTTCAGATGTACCATTCTCTCTCATTTCTTTGATGTAAAGAGGGAGTTTCTCTCTAGTTTCTTTTAATTTAAGTTTTGTAATTAAATTTTAATTACGTTTTGTAATAATAGTAATTTACTTTCTTTACTTTTTATAGTTTTTACTATTCACCATGAGGATGTAACTTCCCCAGCTAGGGTGAAAGGTAATTATTTTACTATTGCTATTTAGATTAATCTCCCTTAAATATAATATATTCACTATTTAAAATATTGACTTAAAAAGGATACCGTCAGATTGGTCGGTTGGTAATTCATTTTAATCTGGCTTAAACCTGACTAATCAAGGATACCGCCAGATTGGTCGGTTGGTAATTAAATTTTTTTACCGCCTATATGGCAGGTTTATTTTGGTTCCGCCTTAATGGCTGGTTGGACTTAATTTGACTTAATCAGGATACCGCCTATATGGCTGGTTGGTAATGTTATCACAAGTTTATATATTATATTATTGGAGATATCTAAATTAGTAGTAGTAAAAGTAATTCCTTTTACCTTAGCATTTTATTTTATTGTAATTTACTTTTCAGTATTTATTTTACCGCATTTTTACTTTATGTCTTTTATTTTCAAGTTTTTACTAGCCCTAGTTATGTGTTGTAACTAAATTAGTTATTTAGGGTTGTGATGACTTTTAATATCACCGATTTATAAGGGGTTAGATTATAGTTTGGGTATTATAAAGATTTATTTATTGAGTCTTAATCTTAATGTTTTTTATTAACTCGCCACTAATAAAATTGATCTGGTAAATCTAAAATGAACTAGACATATGGATTTTAGGTTTCAGCCTTAGACTCAATAGCCCACGATCTTCCTTGGGGATAGATAACCCTTTAATAGATTTCCTTACAGGATAGACATATACCTGTCGGGCGGGGGTAGCCATAATTGGAACTTAAACTTAATGAATCTAGATAATTTGGTTGACATAGACATATGGTTCAATTGGGTTAAACTGGGTATTTGTGTCTGACCATCGACATTGGCTTACACATAATTTAGTGTTTCAGGTTAATAAATCAATATATTACCCAACTTTAAGATAACCACTTCATCTTTAAAATGATATTGGAAGAAATCACAACCCTAGATAGTTTTTAATATTGAATTTTCTTAAAACCTACTTTCGAATAATTTTATTTACTTGTTTTTAAATTTAGAATCGTCACCATTTCAAATCAATCAAACAACCTGTTAGATACTAGTAATCATTTGACCTTATAAAATTAATAGTTTAGATATTAAGTCCTCGTGGGATCGATACTTTTTATACTACTTGAACGATATGTGCGCTTGCGTTATACGCGTGTGTTTACGCTGGTCAAGTTTTTGGCGCCGTTGCCGGGGACTTATTTATCTTTCACTATTAGTTTTAGGGTTAGATACGTTACTTGTATCTAATTTTCTTTGTTACTTATTGTTTTTGTTTTCTTGTGTTTCAGGTTCTCAAAAACTTCATGAGACGAACCAGAAGCTTTGAACTCCGACCGCTTGACCTGGAAATTGAAAGAACCATCAGACAGTTGAGAAGGGAAAGGCGAGAAGGCCAAGAAGCTTTAGTCAACATGGAACCTGAACCGTTGGAGGTTGCACCATCAATACCATTCGAGACAGAACCATTCCGGTGGTCGACAGCCTCATTTCCTGTATTGTACTTCCTCCCTTACCAGCAAATGCGTGTGGACATTAAAATATGTATTCAGATGATTCAGCAGTCATTTCAGTTCGGGGGGAATGCAACTGAAGATCCTAATGCCCACATCAGTAACTTCCTGGAAGTTTGCGGCACTTTCAAATACAACAGAGCATCAGAAGAAGCAATGAGACTGCGTGTTTTTCCATATTCCTTGAAAGACAGAGCAAAAGCTTGGCTACATTCACTACCAGCAGGTTCCATCACAACTTGGAACACTCTAGCCACCAAATTCCTTGCAAAGTATTTTCCACCAGCCAAAACAGCAAAACTGAGAAATGACATCACATATTTTGTACAACAAGATTCAGAATCCCTCTGCGAAGCTTGGGAAAGATTCAAAGATTTACTCCGGAAATATTCTCACCATGAGATTGCAAAATGGCTTCAAGTCCAAACATTCTATAATGGACTTTCTGGAATAATGAGAACCACAATTGATGCTGCTGCTGGAGGAGCTTTAATGGAAAAATGAGAAGATCAAGCCTGGGAACTAATCGAAGAAATGGCCAACAACAATTCCTTGTGGCCAACAGA
This sequence comes from Zanthoxylum bungeanum, assembly GCA_019454045.1. NCBI lineage: Eukaryota > Viridiplantae > Streptophyta > Magnoliopsida > Sapindales > Rutaceae > Zanthoxylum > Zanthoxylum bungeanum. Next base: position 132,614 of record SKCR01046883.1, on the reverse strand, counting down.
AGGAGCATGATCCAAAGAATTGGAGGAATTTATGAAAGTGGAGCCAATACAGCAGTCAACGCCAAGCTAGATTAGATATGCAAATTCATGGAGACTCTTACCACTGGATCCACAAGTTCACCATATGGAGGAGCACCAGAGTCGAACCAACTTGAAGAGACGGTGAATTATGTCAACAATTTCAACAGACAGGGGAACAATCCATATTCTAACACCTACAACCCAGGGTGGAGGAATCATCTCAATTTCGCATGGAGAAACAATTCAGGGCAAATGAACAACCTACCACCCGGATTCCAACAACAGAACAAAGGCCAGGAGCAGGCAAATGAATCAGGAATAACAGAAGTGTTGACCCACTTGAAAAAGATAGAAGCAAAACACGACTCTCAAACAGCAAAATATGATGCTATGTTTCAATCCCAAGCAGCATTAATTCAAAGTCAATCTGCTTCTATTAAAGCACTGGAGAAACAAATTGGACAACTGGCAAATGCTCAGAGTTACAGACATCCAGGAAATATTCCCAGCAACACATAACCAAATCCAAGGAACATAGGAAGGAACAGTGTCATGCCATCATGTTAAAAAGCGGTACTGAAATCAACAAAGATGTTGGAGCCAAAACAGCTGCTGAAGAAGTTCCAAAAGAAACAAAGCAACAGATGGAGGAAAAAGAAGCAAAGGAAAAAGAACAGATCATTCCACCTCCACATTTTCCTCAGCGTCTTCAGAAGAACAAATTGGACAAGCAGTTTTCTCAGTTCCTGGAGATCTTCAAAAAGCTGCATATAAACATTCCATTTGCAGAAGCGTTGGAACAAATGCCTAGCTATGCCAAATTCATGAAAGACATTCTTTCACGAAAGCGGAGATTGAGAGATTACGAGACAGTTGCATTATCAGAAGAATGCAACGTTATCATTCAGAGGACACTTCCCTCAAAGTTGAAAGATCCTGGTGTAGGACACAGAAACTGGGCGACGCATGCTGTTCTAGACTCAGGGCCTAGTTGAGAGTACGGAGTAGCCCACGGGGGACTAAACCGGAGAATAATGGAGTCGCCACCCGGTGTGAACCGGGAAAATGATTTAAGGCCGCACTCACCCCTCGCAAGGGAAGACCTCAAACCGTTGGGTTCGGAATGGTCCCTTACTTATGTCATTTGTAATAATTGGATTTGTGCAATATTAACCTAGTCTACAAGACATGTATTGGTATAAATTATTCTAAACACACCACAACTTAAATCTTAACACAAAAAATAATAAACTAAGTCATGCTTAAATAAAATAACATTACTACAACATAATCATGCTTCAAATACAAATTTGAGTGAAATGAAACATGTGAGTCTTTTAAGTGGTACGGGGCGTTGTATCCCGAGTGCAAACCATACTACCGTCCATTCGGATTCGGCTATGGAATTTATGTCCGGGTTTCCATCCAATATACCACAAAAAGAATACATATTCCATTCACTCAAAACCACATTTCATACTAATTAATTATTTCATGTAAACTAATCCTAAATAACATGCTTAAATAACCATTTAAATTAAACATACTTCCTACGTCATTATTTCATGTAAACTAATAACATGCTCAAATAACCATTCTAAGTCATTATTTCATGTGAATTAATCCTAAACGACATGCCAAGCTAATCATTCATACTAAACAAATAAAAATACATTTCCTAAATCATTATTTCATGCAAATAAATTTAATACAACATACTAAACTAATTAAACACATTAAACACATTTTTAAATCATTATTTCATGTGAGCCAATCCAGTAATATAAACCCTCAGGTCTAACCTTTTTTGTCGCTTTTTGGAGACGCGTTATACGGCCGTCGGAAGGGTTAACACTCCGCAACTTTTCTGGTTCGCTGGTTCGCTTTTTCTCTCACTGTTCCGCTGATTTGCTCGCTGTTTTCAATTCATTTCGCTGCCGTTCAGGTCTTCATACTTTGCTCACTAGTTTGCAGTGAATTAGGGGGCTGTTTTGCGGGTTATTTGGACCGGTTTGGGATGCGGTTTTGGACTATTTTTGATACAGTTTCTGGGCAGTTTTACTCGGTAATTTGGGGGGCTGGGCAGTAAGGGTTCTATTCGTGCAGTGAGGGAAGATTTATAAGGCTGTGAATGGGTATTTTTAGTGGAGTTGAGTGGGCTTGAAGGCTGTAGGTGTGTGGCAGTTTAGTAAGGGACGTGTGGCAGCGTTTGTGAGAAGTGGCTGTGTGGGTGTTTAATGACAGAGATACCGAGAGGCAGAAGAGAGTTAGGAGGGCATTTTGGGTTTCAGTTTGTGCATGAGGCAGTGGGAATGGCTGTGCAGTTTACGTGAGAAGTGTTGAGTTAGGGTTTGTAGTGAAGGAGAAGTGAATGATGCAGCTTACGTGAAGGGTGAGTGAAGGGTTAGCATGAAGTTGTCGTGAGTGGACAAAGAGCTGTTGAATGAAGGAGGGCTCGAAGGTGTTGATGAGGTTGAGGGGGCTGTGCGTTGAAGGCTGAACATGAGGTTATTTTATTCGGTTGAAGTGCGGCAGTTTGAGTAGGGAGAGAGGTTTTGAAGGGAGAGGACTGTGTGAGTTGATCATGGAGAGTCTTTCACGTGCGCATGTTTTGTGGCAATAGTTTGTGTGTTCTGTGAAGCCGAGAAAGATGTGCCGAGTGGGGTATGGACGTGGGAGGAGAGTGCTGGGCCAGGGAGTGAGTTCTTATTAGGGTTTTATATGCGTGGCATTCTGGTTTGTTGTGGAGGGCTAATTGTGGGCGTGACTTTGGTTGCTTGTGGGGAGCTTTTAGCGTGAGGTGTATGGTCAGTATTTGAGTGGTGGTTTGTTGTTATTTTATGGAGATGAGAGAAGAGAGAGGGAGTAAGTTTCACGTGGATCTGCCCGCCTGGAGCAAGGGTGATTTGCTTCTTATTTATAATGTTGAGGGTTGAGATGGAGAGTGTTTATTAATTTTAATGGTTGGTTATTTGGTGAAGGGTGGGTTATTTATTGGGGAGACAATTTATTTAATGGAGAGAGACTTTAGTTTTTTTGCTTTTTGAAAAGGGAGGCTTATTAAATTGATAGGTATTGGTGTGGGGTTGTTGTTTTGAAAATGGGACGTGGGAAATCAAATTGGTTAGCTTTGTTTTATTTAATGAAAGTGGTGTGTGGGACATGAGGTGGCTAAGTTTATTTGTTGAATTTATTTTGTTGGTGACAAAGGGCGTGAGGTGGGGGAGAGAGTTATGGTGTTGTATTGTTGAGTGGGGACGTGAGGTGGCTAGGAGGGAGAAAGGTTTTATTCAATGGGTGGGGTAAGTATGGTTGGTTTTGGATTTTTGTGTTTGGTTTGTTGGTTTATTTAATGTTTGAATGGTTTAAGTTTGTTTTGGTTATTTTATTATTTATTGGTTTGTATTTTTTAATGGTTTAATTTAGTTTGAATTTATTTAATTGGTTGTGGCTTTTATGTTTTAATTTGATTCAAATTAATTTAATTGGTTGATGATTTTTATTTTTGCATGGAAGTTGAAGGGAGACAGATGTGTTTTGAACGGGTATTCAACAAGCGAACTCCGAGCGAACCAAGCGAATTAAATTCAAAATGTGTCAATTCTTGACTTCTCATCTCCAACGACCGCCTTCCGCGACCTCCACGACTAAAAGGTAGTGCCTCCTTACGAGACTCATCATCGGGCTTGGTATGCAAAAATGCAGTGCCTACACCTGGCAGTTTCACTGTTCCTTGCACCATATGAGAACATGACTTTGGTAAGGCTTTATGTGATTTAGGTGCTAGTGTTAACTTGATGCCTTTTTCTATTTTCAGGAAACTGCAGATTGGAGAAACAATGCCCACCTCAGTCTCTCTACAACTTGCTGATAGAACGCTCGTATTTCCGAGAGGTGTAGTTGAAGATGTGCTAGTCAAAGTTGACAAATTCATTTTCCCAGCATATTTTATTGTCCTTGATATGGAGGAAGATGCAGAAGTGTCAATCATCCTCAGGAGACCATTCTTGGCTACAGGTCGAACCATTATTGATGTACAAAAAGGAGAACTAACCATGAGGGTACAAGACCAAGAAGTAACATTCAATGTTTTCAAGGCCATGAATTTCCCAGATGATGAAAAGAAGGAGGAATGTTTCAGACTTGATGTGATACATAGTACCGTTCAGAACTCTGATGAAAAACTTAAAGCATGTCAATTACCTGTGGAGCCTGAAGATAAAGCGCACTGCGTACTGAAGAAGCTTATTCTTGCACTACAAGCAACATAAGAGAAAAAGTTCCACCAGCTCAACGAATTGGAGGAATTTCATATACAGCCTTTTGAGGATGCCAAATTGTACAAGGAAAAGGCAAGGAAAAGACATGATAAGAAGTTAATGCGCATACAACTGGAACCAGGGCAGAAAGTACTGTTAAACAAATCAATGGTGAAATTCTTCCCATGGAAGCCAAAATCACGGTGGTCAGGTCCATTTGTAATTACCAAGGTTTTACCAGACAAAACCATTGAGATACATGATCCTAACTCCAACAAAACTTTCAAGGTTAAAAACAAGCGTGTCAAGTACTACTGGAGAGAATCATTTGAGCGACAAAAAGAAAGTGTTACACTTTCAGATCCAGCTTAACGTTCGAGAAGTCACGTCTAGCTGACGACTTTAAACTTAGCGCTCGCAGGGAGGCAACTCATGCAATTTGTGTATATATTGTGATTTGGTGTGATTTAATTTTGTGTGTTTAGTTTTTGCAGATTAAGTCCTTTCACGATGGAAGAAGCTCTCGCAAATCTTCGCAAGCAATTTCATTCTCTCCCTAAAAAATCTCTGATGGAACGGATGAGACTACTGATGATCAAAGGTATTCCTACTGACATTCGTTGGATTATTGAAGCACGGGTTCGATTGGCAGGTGAGTCTTCTGACTTTTTATTTCACATCTGCCTGGTTTAGGAAAGAGCACATATGCTAAAAAGAGAAGAGCCAAAAGAATGTGTGTTTGTTATAAATGTGCTCGTATGTTTTGTAATACTCGTTGTCGTTCTTTAGGAATGGTGTCTGATAACCATGAAGATAAGATAAATTTCATTAGGGATGGCTTGTGTAAGGAGTCTTTGGATGACATATCTAAAACTCTTGAGACGCATCCCATGGATGTGTGTATCATGAAATTCGCATGTTATATGCACAATTCCAAAAGGAAAGACAACTGTTAAGTCTCGGGAATCTGACTCAAAAAGACCCTGTTTGCCAATTTATAAGAAAATTGGATGGGAAGCTTGTCCCTGATGCATAGACATCAATCAAGCCGCTAATTTTCTTGTAAATATTATATCTCTTTGTCTTTTCCTGATAATTGTGATTTATTTTGTTGTTTTCTTTTGTTTTCTCCGACAGGATCCAGACCGTTTTTACTATCACGATATTATTTTACTATTTTTCTACTAATCGTCATTTGGAAGATACTTTTGCTATTTTTACACACCATTTTCAGGTCTTATAAATTCAACTCATCATTGCACTTTTGAAGACATCCAGAGTAAAACATGGAAGCCACTTCAAGAAGATGAGTTGAAAACATCTGTGTGTTTTGCGGTACTAGTGTTGGTACTAAGCCACAATACGTAGAAGCAGCACAAGAATTGGGTCGAGTCTTAACTGCAAGAAATATGCACTTAGTATATGACGGAGGCAATCTTGGACTAATGGGGATCGTTTCAAAGGCCGTACAGGAAGGAGGCAGTTATGTTTTGGGAATCATCCCAAAACCCTTGGTAGAAGCAAATCTTATTGAACCATCAAAAGGAGAGGAACTGATCGTGCCAGGTATGTCTGAAAAACTGGTAGAAATTATTAACCGTGCTGATGCTTTTATTGCTTTGCCAGGTGGCTTGGGTACATTGGAGGAAATTTTTATAGTGCTATCTTGGGCGAACCTGAACATACACCAGAAACCGCTTGGACTGTACAACGTTGAAGGATTTTATGATTTTCTTTGTGTGTTTCTTGATGATGCTCGGAGAAATGGGTTCGTGTCAAAACCTTTAAAAGAACTCCTCTTCACTGCCAGAACTGCTCCGGATCTAATTGACCAACTCTTAGCCTATGAACCACAAGTTGACCCTATCATTTCAAAGATAAATTGGTCCGAAGACAATCGTGGTAAGAGGCGTCAGATTAATCTGGATCTTAACCTTTAATTTCCTGTAGAATTTCAGTTAATCAGGTACTATCTTCTAAACTATTCTTCTACTGTTTAAGACAATGGGGACAATGTCTCATTTAGGTTTGGGGGAGGGAATTAGTTGATCAGTACCTTGTTTTTAGTTTGTGTGTTATTTTTATTTTTAGTCCAAATTTTTTCGAAAAATACAAAAAAATTGAAAATTTTTCAAAAAATTACAAAAATATTTTGTGTTTTTATTTTGACTAAAAAGGTGAAATTGGTAAGAGATAGCTGAGTAAGGAGTTTCCACTCCTGAGACGTATCTCAAACCATTTTTGAAACAAGTTAATTTTTGTTTATTTCATTTTAAATTATTTAATTTGTGAATTCTCCATAATACTGACTAAAATGGATCTTCATATGCTCAGTTAGCAGATATTATCAACATGCATTGTAACATACGGACATGAGCTAAAATTGAAAAGTTTGTAATATTCAGTACTCTAGTTTAATTGGAGGAAACATCTCAAAAAGCAATGGAATAAAAAAAAATTCTGAGATCCGAGTTATTAAGTCTGTAAGGGTGTTTTAACACCTATTGCCCTAAAGCCAACTGGTTTGGGAGTCACTGGCCCAAAGCTCGCTACATGGATCAAAGATGCTGCAAAAATATATATCTGAAGTCTGAGTAATTAAGTCCGTAGGGGTGTCTTAACACCTGGTGCCCTAAAGCTAACTGGTTTGGGAGTCACCGACCCAAAGCTCGTTACATAGACAGAAGATATTGTATATAAATAAAAAATAAAAAAAATCAAAAATCAAAAATCAAAGAAAAAATCAGAAAAATGAGAAAAATTATTCCATTGCTGCAAAAAGGTGTGAATTCTGATAAAACTTTAGGAAAAAAATATTACTCTCCTATCAACTGCACTTATGACTATTGTGGGCAAAAATGAGTTGTTTAATATTATGTTGGCTGTGTATATGGAGAATGGTGAAAATGATCGGAGAATTTACTTATTCGGTAATTTAGAAAGAAACAAAACATCTAGTAACTTGGAGTAGAATTTTCACCTGATTAGTCACTAACTTTCTTTATTCTCTTTTCGCTTGTCTTTTTGCTTTTGTGTGCATTAGTTTTACTGCATTTTTACTTTTGTAAAATGTTTGTGGGTATCATTGTTGTAAACCCTCACGAGACTACAACTCGTCCACTAGGGACACCTAGGGGTTTAAAGGCTTGTTGCATATGCTAAATGCAACCGTGATCCCTACGAAAATGGCTTAGTTAAATTTTATTATGTTATTTCATTTTGTATTTTGCTCGATGACTAGCAAAACGTTAGGTTTGGGGGTGTGATGAGTGATAAATCTATCACTATTTCTAACTCATTTAATTTAATATTTTGTATAGTTTCTTGAGTTTTGTGAATATTTTGATGTGTTTTGTGTTATTTTGTAGATAAATAAAGTTTCAGGATATTCTGGAGGTAATTTGGAGCAAAACAGTGAAAATTGGCAAAAATGGCATTTTAGTAATTTGGGCGTGTCGCGACGCCTAACATGCGCCGAACAGTGCTAACGTGCGCCGGGTCCACAAATCAAAATCTTAGAAAATTTGACTTTGCTAACGTGCGCCGTGCCACGTGTCACCATCACAGCCGATCTGCTGACATGCGCTGTGCCACGTGTCATCATCCTACGGTGCCGACAGTCGCCATCGCCACGTGTCGCCACATGTCACTCCACGTGTCTGCCACGTCATCGTCCACATCACCGGTTGACCGAGTCAAACTGCCACGTCATCTCCACATCATCATTAACCAATCACAGTGTGCCACGTGTCGCAATTCTATGGTACCGACAGTCAAATTGCCACGTGTCGCTAGACTTGGCCGTCGGTTCGGTTACGGTTCGGAACCGAACCGAACCGGCCGGTTCCGGTTCCACAAGTGTGGAACCGGAACCTTAAATCGAACCGGAACCGACCGTTTCGGTTCCAAGACTTTTTTTTTTAATTTTGAAAATTAATTAAAATAAATGAGATTAATTTTATAAATAAAAAAAATTTATTACATTGAAGAGCTTGAGCTTAAATTTTTAAAAATTTAAGTTGCCTACGTATCCTCAAAGGGTGAGAGGAATCAAAGCTAATGTAGTTCCATTACAAGTTTAAGACATATCCCCTTTGTAAATTATAATTTTACAATTATCAATCATCATTATCAGTTGATCCTTCGGCTCCGGTTCCTCTTGCACTTGTTGCAGAAGCATTATCGAACAAATCTTCAAAATAATCGGGGGCATCTTCTTGTTGTCTCAGATCATCTCGAGTCCAATCATCCACACAAGCTGTTGCTTCTAGAGTGCTTGGATGTAATGAAGATCGCCTAGCTTCCAATATATTACCTCCCAAGCTGAAGGCTTGCTCAACCGCAACGGTGGAAATATGTGCTGCCAAGATCTCTTTAGCAATAATAGATAAAACAGGATATATATTTTGATTTCGGTTCCACCATTTAAGGATTTTAAAATTTTTACTGCATAAACTTTCATTAGAAAACTCAAAATTTGTAGATAAATAATTATCTAATTCAGGGTTATTAGTTGTCGTATCCCTAGATTTTTTATTTCGTTGCAATAACCAACGATCCCATACGCTAAGTCTTGTTTGAATTACTGGTTCGCTACTACTAGATTGACCTAATGTTCCTAAGTTATATCTTACAATATAATCATTAAATAAAATAATTAAATCACTTCTTATTTCGTCGTCATTCAACATCATCTAATATTCCTAAATAACCATAGTATGCTTGTAAACCACCATTCAAACCTTCTAATTTAAATATAGGATAAAAAACACAGCAGCAATAAGATAAAGTAAAGGAATTTCTCTAAAATAATTCAACTATTTTACCTTCATAGCAGTAATGGCTTCGAGCAAAACAATATCATTAGGGTCGTCACTGTCAACATGCTCATCGAGAGTGCCAACAATATTCAAACTCTCAAGAAGAAATAAATGTGATGTAGGATAATAAACACCGCTAAAAACTAAAGTAGCATCATTAAAAACTCTTAAAATATCTAAAAAAATTTCACAAATATCCCATTGACTAGGATAAAGTGTGATATTTTGAACATGTTGAGAAAAAAAACTACATAATGCATCTTTGTATTGAAATGCTTGACATAAAAGAAAATAAGTAGAATTCCAACGTGTTGGAACATCTCTTGAAAATTTAATCGGTTTAATACCATTTATTTTAAAAAACTTGGTCCATTCTCTCATAACTTGAGAATATGACCAAATACAGTTAAATGCCGTTTTAATTGGATCAAGGAAAGGTGATAATAATTTTAATCCGTCTTGCACACATATTTTAAGGACATGACATGTACAACGAAATGAAAAAATCGACCCCCTAAATTTGGTTCACATAAGGATTTTAAATCATGAATGGATGCAGTATTTGCAGATGCATTATCAAATCCAATTGTTAAAATTTTTTCTACTAAATCATATTCATCAAAAATTACCTTCATCATTCTATAAATATTATGTGCAGTATGTGGGTCATCAAAAACTCTAAATGCAATAAGTCTTTTTTGCATGGTAAATGATGCATCAATCCAATGACAAGTCACACCCATGTATGAGTGTGTTTGCCAATGGTCACTCCAAATATCAGAACATATAGAAATACGACCTTTCATCTCTTTAAATATTTCATTTAAAATAATTTTACCATCTTTATATAATTTGAAAATATGACGTTTTGTTGTGTTTCGAGTCATTCTACATGCAGCAGGGTTTAAAGCATTATGCACGTAATTAGTAAAATGAAGTTTTTCACCAAAGCTTAAAGAAAGATGTGCCATACAAGTTAATTTCGCAAATTCTTCTATATTTTTTGCATCAGAATATTTAAATAAATCTACACTACTCGTACCTCTACTAGATGATGCGTACCTGCCCATTTGAGTTTGCGTTGTATCAATGCCAAGTTCAACCGGATGATGTTTTTCTATGTGCTTGATCATATTGCCATATCCACCAGAAAGTTTATAGATAACCCCACAATAGTTGCAAATTGCTCGTTGTGAACCATCTTCTAGGCGTTCCAAATTAAAATGAATTTTGAAAATATCCGAGGACCGAGCCTTAACTTCTATTCTCCGTGATTGTGCACTGACACTAGGGCCGCTATCTTGGGTTGTCATATTTGACATTATGTTCTCAGATGAGCTTGCCATTTTTTTTTTGAGAAATTAGGAAGAAAAATAAGAAAATGAATAATTGCGATGCGAATGATAACAAATTAACAACTAAATGAATTGAGATTGAGAATAAGAATATAAGATTATAAGAGAATTGTATTGAAGTAAGATTGAGAATAAGAGAATTATAGAAAATGAGAGAGTTGAGAATTTGGTGTGATGAAATTATGAAAAATGAATTCTATTTATATAATTTTAGAATTTTTTTGATACCAACAATGCCCCTAAATATAACCGTTTATTACGTTATTAGGGGTACATTATTAATTTATATTTTAAATAATAAAAATAAATTTTATTTTATTATTATTTTTTATTATTTGGGCAGGGAGCCAAACGACTCCCTACCCCCCCAACGGCTAGTAGCCGTTGGGGGTAGGGTTCCTGTTGGAACCCTACGGTTCCAACCGGAACCGTTCGGTTTCGGTTGGAACCGTCGAACCGATGGAACCGTACGGTTCCACCGGTTCAGACCGGTTCGAGTTGGGGTCGAACCCCAACCGAACCGGTCGCCTTCCGGTTAGGTTCCGGAACCGGAACCGAAACCGGTTGGAACCAGACGATTCGGTTCCGGTTCCGAACCGGAACCGTGGCCGGGTCTACGTGTCGCCACGTCAGCACCACGTCAACATCAATTATTGACTAACTTATCCGTATCTGACACAGGGCGGATAAGAATCTGAATCAACCAATCACGAGCCGCCACGTGTCACAATAATTGAGCCCCAACCACCTTGCCACGTGTCACCTTATCACCTTATCCAGAATATGCAGCCGACGAACCAGAGCGTGCCACGTCGACAAAATGGGCGTCGCGACGCGCGACCCTTACTGACGCCTATAAATAGAGCGTGAAATTCCAGTTTCAGATGTACCATTCTCTCTCATTTCTTTGATGTAAAGAGGGAGTTTCTCTCTCTAGTTTCTTTTAATTTAAGTTTTGTAATTAAATTTTAATTACGTTTTGTAATAATAGTAATTTACTTTCTTTACTTTTTACAATTTTTACTATTCACCATGAGGAGGTAACTTCCCCAGCTAAGGTGAAAGGTAATTCTTTTACTATTGTTATTTAGATTAATATCCCTTAAATATAATATATTCACTATTTAAAATACTGACTTAAAAATGATACCGCCAGATTGTTCGGTTGGTAATTCATTTTAATCTGGTTTAAACCTGACTAATCAAGGATACCGCCAGATTGGTCGGTTGGTAATTAAATTTTCTTACCGCCTATATGGCGGTTTATTTTGGTTCCGTCTTAATGGCTGGTTGGACTTAATTTGACTTAATCAGGATACCGCCTATATGGCTGGTTGGTAATGTTATCACAAGTTTATATATTATATTATGTGAGATATCTAAATTAGTAGTAGTAAAAGTAATTCCTTTTACCTTAGCATTTTATTTTATTGTAATTTACTTTTCAGTATTTACTTTACCGCATTTTTACTTTATGTCTTTTATTTTCAAGTTTTTACTAGCCCTAGTTATGTGTTGTAACTAAATTAGTTATTTGGGGTTGTGATGACTTTTAATATCACCGTTTATAAGGGGTTAGATTATAGTTTGGGTATTATAAAGATTTATTTATTGAGTCTTAATCTTAATGCTTTTTATTAACTGGCCACTAATAAAATTGATCTGGTAAATCTAAAATGAACTAGACATAGGGATTTTAGGTTTCAGCCTTAGACTCAATAGCCCACGATCTTCCTTGAGGATAGATAACCCTTTAATAGATTTCCTTACATGATAGACATATACCTATTGAGCGGGGGTAGCCATAATTGGAACTTAAACTTAATGAATCCAGATAATTTGGTTGACATAGACATATGATTCAATTGGGTTAAACTGGGTATTTGTGTTCCAGGTTAATAAATCAATATATTACCAAACTTTAAGATAACCACTTCATCTTTAAAATGATATTGGAAGAAATCACAACCCTAAATAGTTTTTAATATTGAATTTTCTTAAAACCTACTTTCGAATAATTTATTTACTTGTTTTTAAATTTAGAATCGTCACCATTTCAAATCAATCAAACAACCTGTTAGATACTAGTAATCATTTGACCTCATAAAATTAATAGTTTAGATATTAAGTCCTCGTGAGATCGATACTTTTTATACTACTTGAACGATACGTGCGCTTGCGTTATACGCGTGTGTTTACGCCGGTCAGTTATCCTACCCTTGCTTCCATGGCTCGTGATATCTTGACCATTCCAATATCCACTGTTGCATCAGAGTCAGCTTTTAGTGTCGGTGGTCGAGTTCTTGATCAATTTCGAAGTTCACTAAAGTCGGATACGGTGGAAGCAATTATAACCACAAGAGATTGGATGTTCGGAGAGATTGGTAAGTGATAATTTCTAAATTTTTCTTTATTTCTAAATGCTATGTTACTGAGATTTTAGTGTTGTTGATATTGCTTTGGATTTGCATTTTATGATCTTCCAAAATTATTTTGCTGGGTCATTTGGATTTTGGAGCAATTTGCAAATATCATAATATATTGTTTATACTTATTTACATAAAATCGTGCATTCACCATGGATCAACTGACTGAAAATATTATGGAAATGAGCATTAACAATATTCCATCAGCAGAGAGCGGCAATAATCCTAGTGATTATGTGGAAGTTTGATGGTAAAATTTATTATTTGAATTCTAAAATTTTCAAAAAAGTTTTTTAAAATAAATTAACTCAATAATATAATTTATTTTATTTGCAGGATCTTTTATCCTAATCACGATGATTAAGATGTTTGCCGTCAACTCGTGTTCGAGAATTCCTCGGTCAAAATATGTTTTGAAGATTTTAATTATTGTTATGTAATTGATGTAATTTGAAATTTAGACCTAAATATAAGGATTTGTATTCTATCATAATGAATTTGCTAATATTTTGTATTTAATTTTATGTAAACGAATCGAATCGAATTCAGTATTCGTTTATTAAACGAATACTTAAACGAATATTGAATTCGATTCGATTCGTTTAAATTTATGTAAACGAATAAACGAATCGAATACGAATATTCGTTTATTAAACAATCGAACGAATTCGAATCCTAATATCAGGATTCGTTTAATAAACGAATCGAATTCGAATTTAGTATATTATGATTCGATTCGTTTAGTATTCTATACGATTCGATTCGTTTATTCGTTTTGAAACCCCTAATTTTACATTCACTTTTACTATCGCCATGTTATTGTTGAGTATCAGAGTTATTAGCAAAATCAATCTAAACCAAATTTCTAATAATAATTTTTTAAATTAAATTTATTTATTTTATTTTTTAATAACCCTATGTGACACGTTCGGCTTATATATATATAGATTATCTAATCCGATTCTAATGATGACAAATAATATTACAAAATTAATATTAAAAAATATTATTAAAATATTAAAAATTTAATATTTAAGAATTTTGAGTATTCTTTTATCTTGATAAGTCTTTTTTTATTATTTCAATCAAACACCAAGCAGAGGAAAATGTATCAAAAGTATAATAGGTGCAAAATGATCCAACAGATTGAAGGAAATCTGAAACATCAGATGCATCAATTACTGAAGCTTGTTGAAGCCTTGGAATTCCAGCTAAGAGTCCTATTGTTCACATAAATGTATAACAAATGTTAAGAAATACATTTGGGATGATTATTGAAAGCAAGCATTTGCCTGCAGAGAAGCTATGGAATCACATTCCATGGTTTCTTTCGACAGGGCGGTTCAAGGAAGCAGAAATGCATAACCCTAAGATTTTTCTTGTGTCAGCTGGGTCGATGATACCGTCATCCCAGAGTCTTGCTGTGGAGATAATAAGCATTTCCTTCTTTTCCATAAGCCTGTATAACATTTTCCTTGAATATTCCTTTTCTTTCTCTTCCTTTGTCCACTGTCATACAATTCACGCATGGAAACATGTAACCACACACTTTTCTGTTTCCGAATGAAAATAAAATATTATCGTTTTTTTTTTCCTTTGCAGGGAAATAAAGCATACCTCAATTTCTTGTTTTTTTGGTTGGTCTTTTCCATTTGAGACAGCACACCAGCAGCCTGAATATTGACAATGAAAATACATTAATATATATATATATATATATATATACAAGACAGGATCTCAAGAAATACAAGCAATTATCTTTAGAACATACAATTATCAGATTTTAATAAGATTGGCTCGGGGTTTGCAAACACAGTACCAGATCTGGATCCCAGAAATGGTGCTCTGAAGGAGGAGGGAGAAGAGAAAATACAACCGAGGGGAGAGATCTGGTCTCTATGCCTCAGAGGATCAGTAGCAGTTTTTAAATGGCAAAATTGATATAAGTATCAATCTGCAAGCATGCTTTGCAAAATAAATTACAGGGAAAATAAACAGCTTTGTATTCTTTTGTAAAATGAATGCTTACATTTTCTTTAGAAAGAACTATATCTAAAACTAAACTAAGAGAAAGGTTTTCTTTTGAGAGAAGATGGAGTCCAGAGAAAACTTTGAAATAGATCTCAAAAAAAAAAAAAACACGGGATGCTCTCCTCTGAGAGTTAATGGGAACTATATACCCAATCAACCAACTACTCTGAATTATTACAATTATAAAAAACAGTAAGATGCTCTGCTTTTCTGACTTTTGTAACGTGCTTTGAATAGTAAGATGTTCTGCTTTCTTCACATGGCTTTGTCATACAAATTTGGATGCTTTTGTTGACTTTTGTAACGTGCTTTGAATAGTAAGATGCTCTGCTTTCTTCACATGACTTTGTCATACATAAAGCCATGTGAAGTTCTTCTAAAGAAGTTATTTTCCCAAAACCCAAAAAGGAAATCGTTTTAAGTGGGGGGGAGTTCTTCCCATTCATTTCTCAAAAACCTTCTCAAAAGTCGGAATGGTTTAATAAAACCTATCATCAAATATTTTAAGTATTGAAGATGGTTTTATAATCCTGATCCATTTGTAACTCTTTCAAAGTTTTTTCCAAAGGGTTGGTTTTTCAAACCTTGGGATTTATCAAAACCCCAATCTTTTTATCAAGACATTCTTGATTTTACTGAATCAATGAAATTCAAACACTTTTATCTTTCTGATGTTCATTCTGAGCCAGCCTATTCAACAGCCACTATTCTTAAAGTACTTTCTCCAAAGCAATGGGGAGAACCCCTTCATAACCCCAAATTCTTTCCCGCCAATTTTCAAAATCGTTTAAACCACTGCTTATCTTTCTCTTACTGGGATTACCAGCAAGCATGGTTTAATACCTTTCTTATTCAAAATCCAAAGAAAAGCCACTCATGGTTATTTTTCTTTAATTCAAAAATAACTATTGAAAGCCTTCCAAATTGGTTCCAACATTGGTGGAACTACTATGGACCAAGCTCAGATATCTTTACCCAAATGCAAAAGCCTGTTTAAAACCTTTTTAAAGCCCATTACATTCCTTCTGATCCAGAAAGAAGATTTCCCCCCTTTTTCTGTTTCTGCACAAATTTTTCTTACCTTGGGTCTGGATGTGGAGTCTTCAATTCCACACTCACGAATCCCAATTAATTATCCAAAAACTTTCACAAGTCAAGTGGTGGTCTAAATTTGATGAAGAGTCCAAGCTGTCCCAACATATGGTCCAGCAGTGGCTCTGTTCTAAGGGACATTTAAAATCAAATGTTGAGGAAATTAAAGCCCAAAGTACTTTCCTCTCTCAGAAGTCTTCGGCCCAGTCTCTCTTGGCGGGTGCCAAATCTGAAGAAGAGTATTTTCAAATTATGCAACATCTCCTTGCTTCTAGGCCTGCTTCATCTGCTGCCCAGCTCATCAAGTAGTGGGGAGCCACAACCTTTTATTTCCCTTGGAGATGATAACGAAGACGATTGTTTCGATATTCTCTCCTTATTAAAGCATTACAAAAAAAAAAGGATTTTGAGTAAAAGAAATTATTTTCTTTTCCCATTCACTCACTATTCTCATCACGAGAAAAAAACTGTGGGATAAGAAATTTTCAAAAACTTTTTACTGCATCAGAGAGCATCCAAAGCACAGGACAAAGACCGGTGGGACCACGAGCATCTTACTATTTTTGATAATTGTTTATGACAAAGCCATGTGAAACAAAAGCATCCAAAGCTGTATGACAAAGCCATGTGAAGAAAGCAGAGCATCTTACTATTCAAAGCACGTTACAAAAGTCAACAAAAGCATCCAAAGCTGTATGACAAAGCCATGTGAAGAAAGCAGAGCATCTTACTATTCAAAGCACGTTACAAAAGTCAGAAAAGCAGAGCATCTTACTGTTTTTTATAATTGTAATAATTCAGAGTAGTTGATTGATTGGGTATATAGTTCCCATTAACTCTCAGAGAAGAGCATCCGTGTTTTTTTTTTTTTTGAGATCTATTTTCAAAGTTTTCTCTGGACTCCATCTTCTCTCAAAAGAAAACATTTCTCTTAGTTTAGTTTTAGATATAGTTCTTTCTAAAGAAAATGTAAGCATTCATTTTACAAAAGAATACAAAGCTGTTTATTTTCCATGTAATTTATTTTGCAAAGCATGCTTGCAGATTGATACTTATATCAATTCTGCCATTTAAAAACTGCTACTGATCCTCTGAGGCATAAAGACCAGATCTCTCCCCTCGGTTGTATTTTCTTCTCTTCTCCCTCCTCCTTCAGAGCACCATTTCTGGGATCCAGATCTGGTACTGTGTTTGCAAACCCCGAGCCAATCTTATTAAATCTGATAATTGCTTGTATTATATATAAAATAAAATAAAAAAAACACTCTGAGAGAAGAAACAGCTTATTGTAGATTGTTCATTACAAGCAAAAAGCATTTATAGAAATAGCAGTGTTTATCAAACGCGCTAGGCGCTAGTCGGGGGCGCGACCCAGCACCTAGCGCTAGGCGCCTAGGCGGGGCCTAGACAATTAGTCGGCAGACAGTTAAAAATATAATATTTTCCAACATGATAATTCATAAATAATCCAAATCATATAAATTCAAACAAAATGTAATTAACATAAAACCATTAATCAAACTCAATCAACCACATAATGATATAAAATATCATTTAATTAAGTTCATGTTCATCATCCTATAACAAAGTTGAACTACACTAAATATCTAATTCTTCATCTAATTCGAACTCATCATCTTGAAGTTCTTCATCAGAATCAAAATCATTTTCATCAAGTTCTCTGTATTCAACATTTCTGGCACTTTTTCGAGGTTGTAATATGTCATCACCCCAGATGCTTCTCCAACCATCCTCCAAGTAAGCCCTGAACCGGGCTCTACTTCTTCATCATCACCAGAGTCACCACCCTCAACGATCCATCCTTGTGCATTAGTAGCATCTTTGGCTTCTAATAATCAACTTTCAAATCCTTCTCCATTTTGCGCTTGTTCTTCAACTTGGCATTAAAGGAAACATAGACAAGATTGTTTAATCGATTCACATCTAGTCTATTCCTTTTTCTCGTGTGAATCTACATAAATAATTTAAATAAATCAATTAATATTAATAATTACAAAATAATCAAAATTTAGCTAATGTTAAATATTTACCCCCTCAAAAGTGCTCCAATTTCGTTCACACCCAGATGAACTAGTGGTTAATGACAATATCCTTTTTGCCATTTTTACCAAGTTCGTTGTATGATGTCCATATGTACGCCACCATGAAACTACAAATGAACATAAATAGTTTGAATGAAATATAAGATTTTTTATATATTTTGCAAAATAATTCAAATGAATACTTTGTTTTTACCTGGATTAAAAACATCAATCGATACTCGACATGCTTTTACCCCCACTTCTTTACCAAAAGCTTCTTCTTTTGCCTTGTATGAAGCCAACTCCTCATTTATCACCTTACTCTGCATGTCGAATGTCATTGGGGAAGAAGCCTCCACAACCGTAAATACTGCATCCATTACTTTCACATCGTACTCGATACTTGAATCCTTATAGTAATAGTAAGGATTTAAAAGATAAGCAACACAATGTAATGGAGTATCAAGCCGCCCTTCAATTTTACTATCAATAATCTCCAAGATTGGCCGATAATTACTCTCAATATTGTTCAATGCATCCTTGATCTCTTCTTTTGCAATCTTTAGCTCTCCATAAACAACCCCATGGATGGCTTTCTATCCCATCAACTAATCTAAGCACTCTCACCAAAGGTGCAAACACTTTCAAACATTGGGTCACCCCATTCCAAAAGAGATACTCATCACCGTGGCAAATGCAGCTTTCCCTTTAGCTTGCTTCGACCATATGCACTCATCCCATTCCGCGCTAGCAAACATGGTTCGCAAACTTTCTTTTTTCTCGATCAAACTTTGCAAGGATAAGAAAGCTGGAGCAAACCTAGTTACTCATGGTCTGACTATGTCCCTCTGTTTTGTAAAAGATCTCATCATAGATAAAGTCTTGTGATGGGCATACACAAAAATGGTGAAAGCCTTGGCACTATCAATGGTTTTCTTGTATCTCGACAATTTCCCAATACTTTCAAGCATTAGGTTGATGGTGTAAGTAGCACATGAACTCCAAAAATATTTGGCATCTTCGCCTTCAACAACTTTGCCGCGGCCATATTGTTCGAGGCATTGTCTGTTACAACTTGAACCACATTTTCCGCCCCGCCCCCACTTGTTCAATGCCCGTCATCACATACTCATAAATGTGCTCCGCAGTATGCGCCACATCAGAACTTTCCTTGGAAGAAAGGAAAGTGGTGCCTATTGTGCAATTAAGCACAAATTCATTATGATTCTCCTTTTCCTATCACTCCAAGCATCTGTCATGATTGAACACACCGTTTCTCCATCCACTCCTTCTCATGTAGTTTCAGGAAATCTTTAACACTTGCAACTTCCTCTTTCAACAATGGTTCCCTCAACTCATATTGGCTAGGACCTCTGAAACCTGGTCCAAATTGACCAACTGCTTCCATCATCATCGCTATCCATCGTCATTGTCAATAGCATTGAAAGGAATACCGGATTCATACACCCTTTGCAACAAATCGCTTCACATTATGTGTCTTCTCTTTAAATAATGCTTCATTAATATTTTGTTGTCTCATTGTTTTACCATCACTAGTTGAAGAATCAGGAGGGGTTGCCACTGTCCACCTAGCTAAAGGGCCACGATGTCGTGGGGGTCTTGAATCTAACCCTTCTTCTATTTCACTTCACGAATTTCCTATTCTTCTCCATCGCCCCCAATATTAACTCTTTGTCTTATCTCACTAACATGTCTGTCTTTTCTTTTCTTTTTATTCATTGCCTCCAAAATGGCTTGTCTACATTTCTCTTGATCTTCTTTACTGGACTTTGGACACTTTGCAACATTCCCCGATATATGCCCAATATGTTCTTTCATTCTATAAACTCCTCCTGAAAAAATTTTGAACACAACTTGCATTTCACTTTATCCAAATTATTCGGATCCACTAAAGCCCCATACTCCCATCCAACATCATTTGAATTCCGTTTAAGAACGGGACTACTCTCCGAATTAGAAGCCGCGGAAGAAGAAGCCATGTCTTATCCTATATAGTAAAATCAATTAATTTAATAAGCATTAATCATTATTAACGTCAACAATGGTTTCAAAAAAAAAGAATAAAAAAGAGGTCCAATTAATATGCACAAATACAATTAACAATTAATTAATAATTTAAAGTAACTAGTCTAACTACTATATAATAACTACTTACACACAAACCCCAGTATTCCAGTTTAAGTTGCATGTTTAGGCTCAAAAGTAGAATGCAGCTATACCTTAGCACCATAAACAGACAATATCAAAATGAACCAAAAAACAAAAAAACAAAAAACAAAAAACAAACAGAAACCAGAAACATGGAGAAATCCATGGGCTATTTCTATTGAACAAACATGGACAAACAAACACAAACAAACAGAAACATGGAGAAATCCAATATTCAAGTTTCTATGTCAATATAATCACTCAAATTTCAAATTCATTGTCATTTCAAAAACGTGATAATAATTACATAGCCTCTTAACATTCATTTCATAACTATGTAATTAATTTTTAATTATTAACAAATAATAAATCAAAACGAAAATTAAAATCGATTTTAGGTCAAATTAATCCAAGAATTATAATTACTACATACCAAACCTAGAAAAGAAACACTGGTTAGTGGAGAAAAACACTGATTATTTCTATTGAAATAAAAAAAAAAAGTAAATACCTTGAAAAGAAATGAAAGAAGAAACGCACGCAGAACGGCAGAAGAGAAGATTGAAGGAAAGAAGAAAGGCACGCAGAAGAGAGGCAGAGGACTGGAGAAAAAAGGGCTTTTTTTTTAATATACACACGCCAAACGACGTCGTTTTGGCTGTTTATTTAAACGGCCAAAACGGCGTCGTTCTAGCCGTTTGAATAAGACCAAAACAACGACGTTTTTGGTCAAAAAAAAAAAAAAAAAATAAAACGCCGATACACGGCACACGGCCGATTAATGGCCGTGTATCGGCGCCTACGTGGCCGATTGGCGGCGAAATCGGCGCCTAGGCGTCGATTTCACGCCGACCAGCCGACCGCGCGATTACCACCACCGATTTGGTGGTAATCGCAGCGGCTTATGCCCGATTAGCGAAAACGCGCCGCCTAGGTTCGAACACTGAGAAATAGTTAGATCGATATGACTTGATGAATCTATGCGCAAGAAAATATTGAGAGGAGAGGCTACCTTAGCATCGCCCATCACAGGTATTCTGGCATTTGGCCAAAGAAACATGAAATTGGAACTATATGCATGCTCACTTATTGGATGATTTCCAGCACCAAAACTTCCACCAACAATTATTATAACTTTTGGTACCTGTACAAGGAATGATTAGAAAAGGTCCAATAATAATTAGCGCTCTCTTTCATATTTTCTTTGTATTTTATCTGCAAATCTTTCTTACTAAAAACAGAACAATATAAATTGCACAAACTTCCATAACTGACCTTAGCACAAGAAAACGCCATCACCATTTTTGCTCCAGACTTTGCTATATCATTTGCCTCAGAACTTGAGCCAACCTAACACAAACAACTATTATGGTTCCAGGTTTCTATAACTTTTATGATATACCATCTTAATTACTTGGCATCATTTAAAAGGGAATCATGATTCATGATCATAAACTACTGGGAAAAAAAAGATTTGAAGAAACTTGAATGATCAAGCTCATTCATGTCTTGCAACAATTGGTTTGATTTCACCTCTCCTTACAATACAAAGATATGCATATGTTGGAAGCTTCATTAAGAGATCAATGGATAGAGAAGGAATGATCACATACCATGAATCCAGTAATATTCTGAAGAAAGACCAACGGAATTTTCCGTTCAGTACAAAGTTCGATGAACTGGGCTCCTTTTAGAGCAGATTCATTGAATAAAATCCCATTGTTTCCAATAATTCCCACAGGATGACCAAAGATTCTAGCAAAACCTGCCACAAGTGTCTGCAAAGATGCAAATCCAACTGGAGTTACAAACTCATAGACATTAGAATGTAACACAGCTTACTTAAAACTCAAGTGTTTAAATGTCCTCACAGTGCCACACAATTTCTCAAATTCATCAAATTCACTTCCATCAACAATGCGAGCAATAACTGATCGAATGTCAAAGGACTGCTTGAGGTCTGCTGGTGCAATGGAACGAAGCTCCTTTATGTCATATAAAGGTTCTTTATATTCAGGTTTTATACTCTGAAACCCATCCATTATTCCCTGTCTTCCAGCCAGGAGCAAGTTCTTGACAATACTCCTTCCACGAAAGTTTATGCAGTTCATCTAACAAATATAAATGCATATATATAAATAGTCATGGAAACAATGGACACTGCAAGATAACATTAACTTCAGAAGTGTTAGTATTACACATTGAAGAGGTGGAGAACACCACATGACCAAAGCAATACCTTGAGCAAAATCATCCGAAACTCCTGATGTCTTACAATGCACAGCATCACCTCCCAAATCCTCAGCGGAGACTTCCTCTCCAGTAGCAGCCTACTGAGAGTTCTCCTTTATATATTATTTATATTTAGAAACATAAATATGATATATGTATAGTAGATATTATATGCATGCACAAAGACAAACTGATATGCATGTCTATTATGCATGATATCATACAAGCTATAAAGAAAACAAAATGACAGTGAAACTGATCTTGTAATTACTACATAAATTGATGTGCAGAACTAACCTTTTCAAGTGGGGTTCCGGCTGGAAAAATGGTACTGTTTCCCTTCACCACAACACTTTCATCTGCCGCTGCAGGAATACAAGCACCTCCAGCAGTGCAGGAACCTAGTAGTAATGCAATTAGAGGGATGCCTTCAGCGGACAATGTGGCTTGATTATGGAAAATTCTTCTAAAATTTTCATTGTCAGGGAATGCTTCTTCCTGCTTGGGAAGGAAAGCACCTCCACTATCCACCAGATATATGCAAGGTAATTTGCATTGTGTGGCAATCTCTAGTGCCCTAAGATGCTTCTTAACAGTGATGGGATAATACGTTCCTCCTTTAACAGTAGGGTCATTAGCTACAAACATGCAAAGCCAATCATGCACAGGACCAATTCCAGTGATTATCCACCAGATGGCAAGGGTTCTTCATATAATTCATGTCCTGCAAGCTTTATATACAGTGTATGTGATAAGAGACAGCAACATCACAAACACAATCAATATATCTGGTTCAATCAACTAATAATGAGAACTAGTACATCATCAATTAACATGAAATGTTTCTTGCTATGAATTGACAATGCAAGCCTGTCTTCGTGTTCATACTAAGCACTAATAGAGTTAATGATCTGCTTAACTAAATAGACCTGGGGGTTTCAAAATACAAATGAGTCCTTGTATAAAAGGAGCCCCCACTCTTGATGTCTCTCAGTCTCTACACTAACTATGAGAAATATATTTATTAAAGTTGTTCTAAAAGATGGCCTAAGCGGCCACCTAGACGCCGTCTAGGCGCTAGGCGGTCCCTGGCCGTACTGTCTTGCCAGAAAAAGGTGGACTTATGCGGCAGTCACCATAAAATTGCAGATCTACCGAAAACGGTAGCTCATATCGGCGCGTCGGCTGTGGAGAAGGGTTGTGCATTCGTGTGTCAAAATCCGGTAGCGCGTGAGCTACACACGGCAGCGGCCGCTGTGGGCACTGCTGTCAACGACGGCCTGAAATCACAAACCCTAAAATTTTCTAACCCTCACCCTATTTATGCTTAATTTACCAACTCTAACCCTAATTAACATTAAATTGCCATATCCTAACCCAAATTAACCTCATTTTATCAAACCCAACCCTAATCCTAATTGAATCAAAATATTTTGAATAAAAAATAAAACCTCCTAGCACTACCCAGCCCATCCATCTAGGTGGACTGGCGCCTAGGCCTCTAGCATTTTTTAGAACATTGTTTATTAGCTAGATCATAGGATTCATAATTATGTTCTTCAAATCTTCATCATGCATTAGTATATTCCAAATTGCATTCATTGTGATATCACATGGCTATCGCAAATAGTTACTCCTAAGTCCCTGAATGCTGCCACGGAGAAGAAAATGCATAAATTCAGGAGATTAACAACAAAACCACAAAAGTGCAAGCATCATTAAACAATTTTCTGTCATGAGTCAATCTACAGACTTACAACTATCCCGAGGTTTAAAACCAATTATAAAATTTTACTTGCAAACTTATCACATTTTTAAAGTAAAACTCATACCCCAACAATTCAATTATAGCAGTTTAAACAACTAAACAAGTAATTCAATTCCTAGCAAAGTTCCCCACATAGATGGCACCAGTTTTTTTTTACTTTCAGTGTAATGAAATTATTGTTTACCCAATTTTGGAATTGGAAAAATCTTATTGACATGAACTTAAAGCCCTTAGTCACCCCAAAATTCATGTTTTTTCCCCTACAATTCAGAACCTGCAACACAAATCAATAATAATTACTGCAATGAAGCAACATAAAACCTGAGAAAGCTCAAGAAATGAAGAACCCGGGGTCAATGAGGCGATCAATTCTCTCTCTAGTCAAAAGCTTGTTCCTGCTCCTGTTTCTCTGCACAGCCGATGCGCCGCCTCCATCAAGAACCTTAAAACCCAACAAAAACCCACAACCAAAATGACATCAACACACCATTCAACTACACAAAGCAATACAAAATGACAGGAACCAAAAGAAATATATATATTTACTTTGTCGATGTGGGATTTGAGTTCAGAGACCAATCCTTGCATGACCTGGGAGTTTCTTACAAATGCCTCTGAGTTTCTGTCCACGCCATCAGGAAGGACCCCCAAACACAAGGCTCTTGTCTGAATTGAGTTTCTCTTCAGTACCGAAGCTGTTCTCCTAAATAAAGTGCCCAGCATTTTGCTTCCTCTGTTTTCTCACAGTTTGGTTTCCCTTCTGCGGCTTGCTTTTGTGTAATTCGAATTCGGGGCAGCCCTCCAGTAGGGCCACGTGGACGCACGCGGGTTGTTAGATTTTCATCCAACGGCCCACGTGCAAACTAACAGATGGTAATTGTGTCATGTGGTTTAGAGACATTGCAATAACTAATTTACTTCACCGCCCCCACAAACCCGTGTAATTCATATTATCTGCATCCCATGTTTGTAAATAGATTAATTAATTAATTAATTAATTAAAGGTTTTTATCTTTTTGAAGTTATTATTTAGTATTAATTTGTGGTGATTAAAACTTGAACAATGGATAGAGATCTATAGAAATGTTCATGGCGGATTTGTACTGGAATGGAGTGGAATAATCAATCAATATTATATTTAAATTTCTTTTTTTTTATTTTAAATATATATATATATATATATATATATAAGTTAAATATTTTTAAGCCTCCTTATTGGGCCGCATGTCGACTTATTATTATATTTTATTAAATTATATTTAAATTGATAAATCTATTAATAATAAACTTATTACTATAAGAATATATTAAATTATAAAATTGAAATATCTTTAAAATTATTTTTATTATTAAAAATTAAAATCTAAAATCTAATATAAAATAAAAAAAAAAAAAACATAATCTTCTTTTTTCGAATCGTTGGAAATCTCACCGCCAAACTATTAGGGTTGGTGCTCTGAGCGCCAATTTCTCTTATATTTCCTTGTAAATACTTGTATAAATATTTTATTATGAATAAAATAAACAGTTTCTATAATATGACTTCTTTTATTATATGGTAAAGACGTAAATGACCTTAAAATGATTAATTATGATGTAGTTGCAAAAGCGTCGCAACTGAAATTGAGTTGTATTATAACATTATCATTCTTAAATTGTTTCTGGTCAAGGTTTACATTACTTGGTCAGTTAAGTAAACCCGCTTAGACTGGTACATGTCGTATACTGGAATCTTGGATTCCAATGGTTTCTCAATGAACCATGAGTCTTGGAGACTCGTATAAACATATATGTGTTTATATCGGATAAACACTGAACGGATCACTGAAGATTCTTAATAGATGGTACACCAATGTCAATAAGAATCTTCTTGGGTTGAGTAGCATAATGAATTTTTGACTTGAGATACCACTATGGATATATGAGATATCTTTCACACTTTGATGACAGTCACGTCACCGATCTTTTTAGATCAAACCTCTGTATGTTCGTTGAGTGTGGATAAATTCTCATGATATCCTGTGTGTATCAAGATATTATCTGTCAGTTCTGTGTACAGAGCATAGATACCCATTATGGGATTAGTAATCTGTTAAATCCATGGGCCCGTGATACACTGTAGAAGTGAGTTCTAAGTGTTATTAAGAGATTGCTAATAGATACGTCGACGAGATTATACATATAGAGATTTGACGTTTATATCTATATCTTGGGATAATTCGGATACCTGTGACGGAGGGATCATATGTATGCTACAACCTCGACTTGTATGATTCAACGAGTTTATCTGTGGTCGTCATAATTTATGGGTGGATAGATTATAAACACGAAATTGGATTTCGTGACAGATATGTCTGAATCTAGAGAGTATCACTAATGAAATATATTTGTAGAGCACTATGACAACTTTTATAAATAATATTGATTTTTTATAAATCATTTAACAGTTAAACGAAAAGATACATGCTTAAAGAGTTATTCGGCCATTTACTAATTAGTGTGTATTTGGATTAAATATTTAATTTTATTAAATACACGTTAATTAATTGTCAAATAAAGTATTTGACACATGTCATAAATATATGTATTATGAAATATTTAAAGTAGATATGATACATGTATTTATATATTTGTATTAAGTAATTATCTAATTATTTAATTATTAAATAATTAGAACAAATAAATACATTTATCTTTATCATTATTATGTCTAAATATGGTTTAATCTTATTGGTGCACTTGTATTTACTTTATGGAAATGGAATTCAAATTGGATTTTGCTACTTTTAATTTGGATTAAAAAATTACAAAAATCAAATTTCCATTTTTGCCCATATATTCGGCCAACCCTAGGTATATAAGCTTTTCATTTTTCTTTTTGCTAAGCCTAAAAGATTACAAAAGAAGAGAGTTGAGTGAAATACAAGTGCTAAAGCTTAAAGTTTAGAAAAGCTTGGAAATAAAATGTATTTTCATTCTTTCATTTTCTTAGAAATTGTTTCTATTGCTTTAGGCTTCAACATAAGATGTTCTCTTGTTTTATTACTCTCTTATTTTGTAACAAGATGGTTGGAAGCATGAATGAAAGATGTTAGCATGTACGTTATCAAAGAAAACTTATATAGTGTCATTAAGCTCCCTTTTGGTCATTAGATGACTTGGTTGTCATTCTAGAGGTGTTAGGCCACTCAATGATTACCTAGAATTATTTTTGAATTGTTTCAAAGTGGTGAGACTTGTTTGGTGTTGTAGAGATTAGATTAAAGTGTTGGATTTATTAATTTTGGTTATTTTTGGTTAATTTGATTAATTGAAAAATTATATAACCTAAACCAAAATTGGGGCTTTTCATATATATATATATATATATAATATATATATATATATATATATATATTGTATTTTAATGTATATAAGATATATAAATCGGTTTGGGTTTGATTGGATATCATCTAAGTTTGTTTTGACAAGATTGAACTACAATGATCAAAGTTGAAACTTTGTGGTCAATTCGGCAATTTGGGGAAATATTGTATTTTCGGTTGTTTGATATATTTTGACATGTATAAATCATTTTGATAGTGATTTGGAATCACCTAATTATGTATTTGACAAATTAGGTGATACTGCCTAAAATCCCAACACAAACCACCCATTCCGAGCTTAAACGGAGCAGGTAAAACCCCCGACTGTCTCAAGCTTTTACAAAAAATGCACTTCATGGATTCGTATACAGGACCTCAAGGTCAGATCCTGGACCCTACACCACCAAGTCACGCCCATTGGGGACCATAATCTTTTACTAACATAAAAAAAATCTATTAATTTAATACATGCCACTTAATCTCTACAATAGTTTTTTATTATTAAATTATAAAATTATAATATCTATAAAATTTTATTTTATTTTAAAATAATAAATTATTAAAATAAAAAACTTATTGCGATATAAAAATAGAATTTCATTTTTATTATTAAATTGTAATATTAAAATATCTCTATAATTATTAAATTGTATAATTAAAATAAGAAACATTTTACAATATAAAAATATAATATCTTATTTTTATGGCAGCTGGCATGGCCTACGACCACTGTGAACCGTTGTTTTTGTTGGGATTTATGTCCTAAAGCTTCATGTATTGTAAACAGAATTGATTATTGTAATAATAATAAATGCATTATTCATTTTATCAAAGTTGTTTGATTTATTTCGCATATTGTCCAATTGTCTTGTTTACCTTGATTACATTATACCTTCAGGCTTAGTGTGTGTTTGATGCACAAGAGGATTTAAGTCTGAAGTTAGTAATCTAAATAGTCCATAGAGAGCAAACAAAGAGGGTACTTTATTTGTGGTTTATCTATAGATGCGGTCCATTCTATACTTGTATGACGACCTTGATCCGGGATTGTTCATGTAGTGACATGGAAATGAAGGCACCTTGTATGATGAGATCATATAGGACTGGACTCAGATAAATACAAATTTCTTTTAATATCTGTTAACCGAAGAAATTCATTTTATCTAACAGATGGTAATGGATTCGATCTTAATCCCGAGTGTACTACAAACTCCTGCATGACATGATATGTTCTTTGATTTACTATGATGAGGTTGGTTTTGCATTCCCGGCCAATAACTACGTATTTTGGGGATATGATTTGGTGTGTATCTGGGAATATTTTACATAGATATTGAATTCACTCCTTCTTACGAGAAGCAGAAGAACATCTCTTTTAAGAGTTGATTCAGGACTTGAACAATTTGAGGGCTCAACTTTTCTATTACGAATAGAAAGTTTTATATTCATAATTGTTATGAATTAATTGTTCATTATAGAATCAATGGTGCTTAAGAGATAAAATATTTAGAGGAGTTTAACGGACTTTTGACCCGGCTCTATTTATGAGATATTCGTGAAGGGCTATATCCATATGTAATGACTATATCGATGAACACCGAAGTTGTTCAGTTTATTTTATCCATCTACGGTAACGGAAGTTCAACTTCGAGTTTTTAGTGGAATAATGCGGAGTTAATAATTCGTAATATTTGATTAAAAAGTTTAATTAATATTTCAGAATTATTGGAGCTCGGAACCGTAGGTCCATTTGGTCCCCGTGCTAGCTCAATTAACTGTAGCAAACCTAATATAATTAGATTGTCTAATAATATGCTCACATTATTTTATATGTTATTAATGAGATTAATAATATTTATTGTCACAAGTGAAAACCATGTAAAATTAGTTTAACTTAATGTTTTCTAGAATTCTTTGATTATGAGATAATCAAGTCTTGATTATGAGATAATCAAGTCTTCATTATGAGATAATCAAGTTAGTAATAATTATGAGATAATTACTATAACATAATTGAAGGTAATTTAATCATTATTGAGATAGTGATTTTTATTTACCTTGGAGACAAAACCATATGGCTTGTCATGCTCTCCAATTTATTATGTCTATTAGGTGGCTTGTATACACCTAATATTTTTATCGTTAGCTAATTCATTCTTATGTTTTGGTATGACCTCCACATTTATGTGTTTTCCATTGAAAGAAAGCATTAGTTTCTTAATGATAAAGTCATTGTCTTTAGCTTATCATTTCTTATGCTTTGGTATGACATACACATTTTTGTGTTGGTCATTGCAAGAAAGCATTAGATGCTTAATGACAAGGTTAGTTGGCTTGTGTAAGAGAATATAATCTCTACCATTTCTCTTACTTCTAAGGTTAACATTTTGCATTCATTCACACAAGTGTTGTGAGAAAGAAATTGAGAGAAAATCGAGAGAGTTTAAACATTCACAAGTGTTGTGAGAGTGTTTGAAAGCCAAACACCATTGTGACATCTTAATTCTCTAAATATTTTAGAGGTTTGATATTTATGAGTGAAGCCCACACTTCAGTTGTTAGGGTTGGTGCTCTGAGCGCCAATCCGGATCGTACTTATGTCCGATTCATGAATATGAGCAATATATTTTTCCATAATATTACTAATTTAAATGGTAGCACCTCTTGACTTTTATATGTGCATTCGATCTAATTTCGATTAGATTGAAACTAAATCTGATTTAGTGGTATGTATATATATTAGACAAAGACCACATGATTTACAAAGATTTACTGACACGGGTCATTAGTAAAATCCGCTGAGACCAGTACATGTTGTATATCGGACTTGGTCCGATGGTTTATCCCAATGAACCATGAGTATTGGGAGACTCGTATAGACGTGTAGGTGTTTATTTGATAAACACTGAACGACTCACCGAAGATTTCCTAATAGATGGTACACCAACGTCAATAAGAATCTTATCGGGTTGAGTAGCATAGTGATTCTTTGACTTGAGATATTACTGTGGATATATGAGTTATCCTCCACACTTATATGGTAGTCACGTCACCGATCTATTTAGATCAGACCTTCGCCTGTTCGTTGGGTGTGGACTCATGCTCATGATATCCTGTGAGTATCAGAAAAATGATCCGTCAGTTCTGTGTATAGAGCATAGGTAGTCCATAATTGATTAGCAATCTGTTAAATCTATGGCCATAGTATACTTCGAAAGTGAGTTCCGAATGTTATTTAGAGATTGCTAATAGATACATCGACGAGATTATTCCTATAGAGATTTGACGTTTATATCTATATCTCTGGGATAATCTGGATACCTGTGACAGAGGGATTATACGTATGCAATGACCTCGACCTGTATGATTAAGTGAGTTTATCCGTGGTCGTCATAATTTACTGGTGGGTGAATTATGGACACGAAATTGGATTTCGTGACGGATATGCCTGAATCTAGAGAGTCTCAATAATGAAATATACTCGTAGAGCACTAGGGCAACTGTTATGAATAATACTGATTATTTATAACTCGTTTAACAGTTAAACGAAAAATACATGCAATCAGGACCTAATGGTCATTTCCGAATTAATGTGTATTTGTATTTAATACTTAATTTTATTAAATACACATTAATAAAATATCAATGTGTGATATTTGACATATATCATTAATATATGTATTTGAGATATTTAATGTAAATATAATACATATATTTAAGAGATTTGTATTTAATTATTTAATTATATAAATGTTATATGATTAATATAATTAAATTAACAATCATCTTATGCCATGATTATGCTTTATTAAAGTTAGAAAATGGCATGAAACCATTGGAACACATTTTGTTTGCTTTATTAAAGTTAAAGTGCTAACTTTAATTTTGCAAAATGTGTGCCAATTATTTCTGAACAAAATAAAAATAATTGTTATTTAATTTTGTTAATCAAATTTTCGGCTATGGTGGGAATTGGATAACAAAATGGTTTTGTTTCATTTTTCACACACACACAAGTTAACAAAAAATATTACAAAGTGAGTTGAAAGGATTTGAAGAAAAATCAAAAAGAGAAAGCTTAATTTTTGGAAAATTTTTCTAAGTATTCTTCAATTTTCTTCAAGATATAAATTGTTTCTATTATTCTTACCTTCAATTGTGTTGCTAAGATTGATCTCTCTACTCTTAAGTTTGTAATTAAATTTGTTGGAAACTTGTTCTAAGATGTAATGCTTGTATGATTAATTTATTTGCTTATTAGTGTAATTAAGCTTAATAAATTAATTAGAAATTAAAGTTTTCATTCTAGAGTTGATTAGCCATTCATAATTAACCTAGAATTGTTTTGATTAATTTCATGGTGGTGAGACTTGATTGGTGTGGTAATTGGATGATTAAAATATTGAATTTGTCAATTTAATGTAAATTGTGAAATTGGAGTAATTTATGAAATTAGGGTTCTTAACTCATTCCAATTTTGGGGCTTTTCATATATATGATTTAATTTGATGTATATTTGATGTATATTAAATTTGGGATTAATTGGATTTGATCTTGATGTCTTTTAAATAAATTGGGCCAAATTACAATTAATAAAAGTTTAGGGGTTGTTTCGGTAATTCTGGAAAATTTATGGATTTTTGTTGCAAATTGTAAATTCATGTATTAGACATGTATAAATTATTTTGGGATTGATTTGGAATCAATTAAATATGTATTTGACATTTTAAGGACCAGAATGATTAATTTGCAAAACTTTGGGGTCTCACAGCAATTAATGATAAATCTGATTTTTCAGATAAAAATTTAGTTTTTATTTATTGAGTAATTAGAATAAATTGGTTTATTTTAATTTCTCAAGAAAATTATTTATCAGAAATTGTTTCAGAGTGAAAATACGCGAAAACGACGAAATACGGCGTTACCGGGTAACGGCTGCCCAAAGAGTGAACTGAGCACTGTTCAGGCAGCCCACGAACTGTCCAAATATTTTTGGGGCTGACCTAGGCAGTCCTCATGTGCATTGGTCGGTCGATTCGGCTGGAAATACGTTTTATGCTATTTTGCGGAAAAACATTTTAACAAAAGTTTCACAATGTTCTATATTATTTATGTCGTTATATGATATCGAATAAATATGTTTAGTTGAAATATGAATGAATTATTAATATTGGATATTAAATAATTTATTCGTAAGTTTAAAAATTTTAAACTACGATTTCGCCCGAACCGCGCTCCTTCCGCTGTGCCTCCATGTTTTGACCCCAACATCAGTTTGTTGGTTTCGAGTCATAATTCAGAAGATCGAGTGGTTGATCCAAGCGTTGGACATCAAAGAATTGATTTTGGCTACTACAAAAAAGGGAGAAGGCAAAGAAAATTTTAAAGATCCATACCGGACCCAGTGCCACCATAAGCAACTTCTGTCGCGCTAAGGAAAGTCGTTTCCTATAGTTTTATCTCCTTTATTATTAATCTTCTAGACGCACCACTTCCTAAGTAGGGCACACGTCATGTTGTTCCCAAACCGATCGGCCATCATTCCATCTTCGTTCTTCGGGTCGGGTAACCGAGACAACTGACGCTCTTTCAAACCCATACTCTCAAAGTCGTCGGGTCATAACCATGCTGATGATGTTTCATCGGATTGGGTTATACAAACTCTAAGAGCTCCCAAAAATCCCCCTTCAATGTGGTCAGATCGGATACCACCATCAGTTGCCTTGATTCAAAATCTCTCCTTAGGGAGAACTTTCACACCATAGTCGGTTCATGCTTCATCATTCCTATTATCTTTGAGTTTTTGGGCCTTTCCATCCATCTGATTAGACATTTACTTTAATACCATTCAACCTTCCTCGGACTAAGGTCTAACAAAAAACCACCAACAATACTTCCTTTTATTTATAAAGAATCAATCATCGAAGGAACACTGTTGAACTCTTGCTTTATGGTTTTTCGATCAAGTAAGGTGGTGATTAGATTGCATTTTTTCAGAAACAGAATAGTTTCTAGTATGGTTCAGTATTTTACTTTCATCACTGGCCACACAAATAATATCTGAAACAAAGAATGAGTTGCATGTGGGAACCGGCATGCATGCATGAGCCATGCATATCTTTCCAGCAAGCATCAACAATCAATCAACCTTTGAAGACTAATGAAGAAGTTGCCAAGACAACTTTACGTGGTGATTACCATGATTTTAGAGATGGCTTTGAGTTGGAAAAAACGTGTGGCACTGTGGCACACATTTTTGTCCTATAAAAGGAAGCTTGAATCTCAATTGTTAGCATCCAAAAGTGTGTGTTGAGAAAGTGTTAAGTGAGGTTTTTGATTTGTAAAGTTTAAACACTTGTATTCTATTATTGTAAGTAATAGAAACGATTTCGGTTTTTCCTCAAACACATTCTAGAGTGATCAGAGAATCACAACAAGTGGTATTATTAGCTTTGGTTATACTTTGGGGTCGTAAAACCGAAGAATGGAGCTCGGTTTGGAAAATTTGGGTTCCGGTAAAGTTGTCAAAAATTAATTTTGAGGATACCATCAGCTAGTTTATGTCGAGACGAGCACGGTGGTATTTTTTGGCGATCGAACAGAGACTCGGAGACGCCGCACGCACCAGTGAGTGAAAACCAATCTCGGTTACGCGCTTCACGCACCATTCAGAGGTTGAAGACGATTACGTGGCGTCCACGTCAACGCCACATCAGCGCACATCAACGCCACATCATCACACAGTCAGCAACCATGTCATCGACACGTCATCCGCCATGTCAGCCACGTCAGTAAACTGGTCCCACTTTTGCCACGTCAGCAGCCATGTGTGACCGGCGTAAACACACACGTATAACGCAAGCGCACGTATCGTTCAAGTAGTATAAAAATATCGATCCCACGAGGACTTAATTCCTACTATTGTTATTAATTGTTGAATCTATTTATTTACAAATATCTAATTAAATGGAGAATAGAGAGATTGTTTGTTTGTTTGGTTGAATGTGGCGTTGCAAAATAAATAAAAATAAAAAGACACAAGAAAATACTAAGGAAAATAAAAGACTTAAAGATCTAGGGTTGTGAATCTTTCTAATATCTATTAAAAGATGAAGTAGTTATATTATAGTTGGGTAAAATATTGAATTATTAATCTGGAACACTAAATTATGTAAAAGCCTCTTCCGAATGATCATTTACAAATACCTAGTATAATCCAATTGAACCATATGTCTATGTCAATTAAATTACCTAGATTCATTAAGGTTAAGTTCAAATTAAGACTACCCCCGCCCGACAGGTATATTCCTATCCTGTAAGGAAATCTATTAAAGGTTTATCTATCCTTAAGGAAGATCGTGGGTTGTTGAGACTAAGGTTTTAAACTTAAAATCCCTATGTCTAGTTCATTTTAAGTTTACCTAATCAATTTTATTAGTGATCGGTTAATAAAAAGCATTAAGATTATGACTCAACAAATAACTCTTTTAATTACCCCAACTATAATCTAACCCTTTTTAAATCCGGTGATATTAGATTTAATCACAACCCTAGATATTTAACTTAGTTACAACACATAACTAAAGCTGATATAAACTTAAAAGACAAAAAATGAAATTGCAGAAAGTAATTAAAATAAATAAATGAAATGCTAAGGTAAAAGGAAATAACTTCTACTATATACTATTTAGATATCTCCCATAAAATAATAATATATTAACTTGTGATATTTTAAACCAACCGTCCAGAATGGCGGTATCCTGATTAAGTCAAATTCAAATATACCAGCCATAAGGCGGAACAGAAATATAAACTTAAACCAACCGTCCAGTGTGGCGGTATCCTCATTAAGTCAGGTTAACCAGATTAAATTAAATAACCAACCGTCCGGAATGGCGGTATCCTTTATTAATCTGATTTTAAATAGTTTATATATCATATTTTAAGGGAGATTAATCTAAAAAGCAATAGTAAAAGAATTACCTTATTACCTCAGCATGAAGAGGTTACCCCCTCATGGATGAATAGAATTACTACTACAAAGCGTAAATAAAACTGAATAAAAGAAGAAAATAAGAAGAACTCTATTTTATTTATAAGGATTTCAGAGGAAGAGGTACATTTGAAACTAAAAATTCGAAATCTATTTATAGGCAAAAAAATCTAATTTTTATTATTTTTCTGATTTTTGAATTTTTTATTATTTTTCTGATTTTTATTATTTTATTATTATTATTTCTTGAATCGCTGAAATTTCGACACGTGGCGTGGTGTGCTAAAAAAGACGGCTCGTTGAATCTTTGACACGTGGCAGACGCCCAAAATTACCAAAATACCCTTTGCGTCGGGACGTCCAAAATTACCAAAATACCCCTTTTTGCCAAATTTCACAGTTTTGCTCCAAATCACCTCCAGAATGTCTTGAAATTTTATTTCGGTGTCGGGACAATTACCAAAATACCCTTTTGTGTCGGGACGTCCAAAATTACCAAAATACCCTTTTTGCCAAATTTCACCAAATTTCACAGTTTTGCTCCAAATCACCTCCAGAATGTCATGAAACTTTATTTATCTACAAAATAACACAAAACACATCAAAATATTCACAAAACTCAAGAAACTATACAAAATATTAAGTTAAATGAGTGGGAAATAGTGATACATTTATCACTCATCACACCCCCAAACCTAACATTTTGCTAGTCCTCGAGCAAAATACAAAATAAAATAACATAATAAAATTTAACTAAGCCACTTTCGTAGGGATCACGATTGCATTTAGCATATGCAACAAGCCTTTAAACCCCTAGGTGTCCCTAGTGGACGAGTTGTAGTCTCGTGAAGGTTTACAGCAATGATACCCACAAACATATTACAAAAGTAAAAAGGTAGTGAAACTAATGCACACAAAAGCAAAAAGACAAGAGAAATAAAGAAGTTAGTGACTAATCATGTGAAACTTCTACTCCAAGTTATTAGTTGTTTTGTTTCATTTTAAATTACTGAATAAGTAAATTCTCCTATTATTTTTACCATTCTCCATATACACAGCCAACATAATATTAAACAACTCATTTCGCCCATAACAGTCATAAGTGCAGTTGATAAGAGAGTAATATTTTTGTCCTAAAGTTTTATCAGATTTCACACCTTTTGTAGTAATGGAATAAATTTTCTGATTTTTCTGATTTTTTCTTTGATTTTTTCTTTTCTCTATTTTTTATTTATATACAATACCTTCCATCTATGTAGCGAGCTTTGGGTCCATGAGTCGGATTTAGACCAACGAAGTGTCTAATCCACCATTTTTTACCATTCCGGACACAACGGTGACCTCCGATTTATGAAATTCAGTCCCGATTTTAACTTATTGTTCATTTTAAACTCTAAAACTTAAAATGGAAATGGAAGATTCCTCCTCTGGTGCAATGATCAAGCTGACGACAACTAATTACTCCATATGGATACCTCGGATGATATATTATTTACATTGTAAAGAATTGTTTGATGTTATATGAAAGGAGTGAGACTAAAATCTGTTAAAGAGTATGACTTTAATAAACTCAATAACAGAACTCTGGGTCAGATTAGACAGTGGATCGGTCACAGTGTCTTCCTTCACGTAGCACATGATACAAATGCTTACGAAATATGGAGGACATTGGAAGACATGTTACAGGCCAAAACAGCTCGGAATAAAGCCTTAATCATGAGGCGTTTGGTGAACCTGAAGCTACGGAGTGGAACTTCCGTTACAGAACACACCAACGAGTTCCAAAGCCTGGTGAACCAGTTGTCTGCAGTAGACATGCAACTGTCAGACGAAGTTCAAGCTCTCTTGCTACTCAGTTCTCTTCCTGATATTTAAGAGACACTGGTGGTTACTCTCAGCAACTCATCTCCAGGAGGCAAACTTACCATGCCTATGGTAAAAGATGCACTGTCAAATGAAGAAGCCATAAGAAAAGACGTGGGCTCAGATCAAACAAAAGCCCTTGTCTCAAAGCATCGAGGAAGACAACATGAGAAAAATCAAGGTAAAGGAAAAGACAGAGGTAAAAGCAGAGGCAAATCCACAGACGGGAGAAATGCCACATACAAGTGCTTCCATTGTGGCATAGAAGGCCACTTAAAGAAGACTTATCGGAAACTGCAACGAGACCATGGACAATGCAATAACTAGCCGAAGAATAATGATGCGGAGACACTAGTAGTTACCACATGAGATGTAGCTATATACTCCGGCAAGGAAGAAACATCATTCACACTGCAACTCAGGATGTCGAGTGGGTGGTAGATACTGCAGCATCATACCACGTCACTCCTCACATGGATTTCTTCATAACATACAAAGCATGAGACTTTGGAGCAATGAAGATGGGGAATATCCGTTCTTCTCAGATAATGGGAATTGGTGAAATACAGTTGTGGACAAATGCATGGTATACAATAACCCTGAAGGAGGTGAGACATGTTCCAGAACTTCGGCTAAACTTACTCTCGGGGGTAGTCCTTGACAAACAGCGTTATACTAGTCACTTCAGCAATGGCACTTGGAGAATGATAAAATGTGTCATGGTCATCGCCCGATAACATATTTGTGGAACTCTATACAAGACTCATGTGAAGATTTATGCAGAAAGCCTCAATGTAGCTGAACCAGAGGCTTCTCAGAATCTGTGGTACCATAGACTCGGTCACAAGAGTGAAAGAGGGTTATCTACCTTGATAAAGAATGATCTAATCACTGTCTCCAAAAATGCTGCTCTGGATCCTTGCAATCACTGTCTTTTCGGTAAGCAACATAGAGTCTCTTTCAATTTCTCTTATACAAGAAAATCGGAGTTACTCAGTCTAGTGTACTTTGATATTTGTGGTCTCTTGGAGGTAAATTCACTAGGCGGTAATAAATACTTTCTGACTTTCATTGACGATGCTTCTCGGAAGGTATGGGTGTATTTTCTGAAAACAAAGGATCAAGTCTTGGACTACTTCAAATTGTTCCATGCCATGGTCGAGCTTGAAACAAAGAAGAAACTGAAGTGCCTTCGCACAGACAATGAAGGCGAATACACTTCCAGAGAGTTCGATGCCTACTGCGGAAGCCACGTCATTCAACATGAAATGATTGTTCCATGCACCCCACAATACAATGGTGTAGCTGAAAGGATGAACCAAACCATTATGGAGAAAGTCAGAAGCATGGTCAGCATGACTAAGCTGCCGAAGCCATTCTGGGGAGAAGCTGTTCGTGCCGCCTGCTACCTGATCAACAGATCATCATCTGTACCGTTGAACTTTGAGATTCCGGAGAAAGTATAGTCTGGTAAGAATCCTTCATATTCTCATCTCAGAATATTCAGTTGTTTAGCCTTTCCACACCTATCCAAGGAGCTCAGAAAAAAGCTCAATGCAAGGACTACTCCATGCATCTTCATAGGATATGGAGACGAGGAATTTGGATACAGGCTATCGGACCCGAAGGAAAGGAATGTCATCAGAAGCAGAGATGTAGTGTTTCTTGAATACCAAACAATAGAAGACATTGAAAAGCCCAAGATGTCTTCTAATTCCAGTGCTGACAAAGCTGATGCAAATCCAGACACAACCCCATCACCAACACGAGTGGCCACAAATGATGATGGGGTGCAAGACATGCTAGAAGCATAATCAGAGGAGGAAGGTGGTGTTGAGCGGTGGAGCAGCAACCTGCTCTATTAGAGGCTACAGGATCATCCTCAGATCTGGATGACAACAGACAGCCAGAAATCAGTGAACCTCTAGTACGAAGATCTGAGCGAGGACGGATTCCATCATCCAAATACCCAGGATCTGAATACATTCTGCTTACTGACGATGGGGAGCCAGAAACCTTCAACGAAGCTGTATCCCATAAAGACAAAGACAAATGGTTGCACGCAATACATGATGAAATAGAATCTCTGCTGAAAAACAACACTTATGAGATAGTCTAGCTCCCAATGGAATGAAGGCACTGAAGAATAAATGGGTGTTCAAGCTCAAGAAATGGCAGCGGAAATGTGGTAAAACACAAAGCTCGGCTAGTAGTCAAATGATTCCTATAGAAAAAGGGAATTGACTTTGATGAGATCTTTTCATCTGTGGTAAAAATGGCTTCAACTCGAGTCATCCTAGGATTAGTAGCCAGTTTAAACTTGGAGCTTGAACAGATGGATGTCAAAACAATATTTCTTCATGGTGATCTGAATGAAGAAATCTACATGGAGCAGCCAGAAGGATTCAAGGTTTCAGGAAAAGAAAACCTTGTTTGCAAGCTGAAAAGAGCTTGTACGGGCTCAAGCAAGCACCGAGGTAGTGGTACAAGAAGTTTGACTCATTCATGGTGGGTCAATGATACAAAAAAACTGCAGCAGATCAATGTGTATACATTCAGAGGTTTCCAGATGGAAATTTGGTTGTTTTTCTACTATATGTGGACGACATGTTGATTGTTGGACAAGAAACAGCGAAGATCAGCCAGCTGAAGAAGGAACTCTCTAAGTCTTTTGACATGAAAGACTTAGGACCAGCTTAACAAATTTTGGGAATGGAGATTGTTCGTGACAGACAGAATAAGAAGTTGTGGCTTTCACATGAGAGTTATATTAAATGGATAATCATGAGGTTCGATATACAGAAAGCCAAACCAGTTAGCGTTTTGCTAACGCACCATTTCAAACGGAGCAAAAGTTCATGCCCCTCATCCAAGAAAGAGATAGATGAGATGTCATCGATACCATATTTTTCAACTGTTGGAAGCCTAATGTATGCAATGGTATGTACCAGGCCATATATTGCACACACAGTGGGTGTAGTGAGCCGTTTTCTCTATAACCCTGGAAAGCAACACTGGGAGGCAGTCAAATGGATTTTCAGGTACCTCAAGGGTACATCGAAGTTTCGTCTGTGCTATGAGGGAGTTGATCCGATCTTGGAAGGCTATACAGATTCAGATTTGGCAGAAGATCTTGATGGTAGGAAATCTACATCAGGTTTCATTTACACTTTCGCAGGGGGAGCTGTGTCATGGCAGTCAAGATTGCAGAGGTGTATTGCATTATCCACAAAAGAAGCTGAGTACATTGCTATAGCTGAGGCAGGAAAGGAAATGTCGTGGCTAAAGCATTTTCTCCAAGAATTATAGATCAAGCAGATAGAATACAAGATACATTGTGACAGTCAGAGTGCTCTGGACTTGAGCAAAAACTCAATATATCATTTCCGGATGACGCACATTGATATTCGCTATCATTGGATACGCGAGGTGATGGATCAACAACTGCTGAGATTAGTGAAGATCCATACAGATGAGAATCCAGCCGACATGTTAACAAAGATGGTTACTCGAGACAAGCTAGAGTTATGCAGAGACATAGCCGAGATAACTGTCAGATGATGATTATTTCAGATGCAGCTGGAGGGGGAGAATTGTGGGAACCAGTATGCATGCATGAGCCATGCGTATCTTTCCAGCAAGCATCAACAATCAATCAACTTTTGAAGACTAATGAAGAAGTTGCCAAGACAACTTTATGTGGTGATTGCCATGATTTTAGGGATGGCTTTGAGTTGGCAAAAATATGTGGCACTGTAGCACACGCTTTTACCCTATAAAAGGAAGCTTGAATCTCAGTTGTTAGCATCCCAAAGTGTGTGTTGAGAGAGTGTTAAGTGAGGTTTTTGATTTGTAAAATTTAAACACTTGTATTCTATTCTTGTAAGTAATGGAAACGATTTCGGTTTTTCCTCAAACACATTCTAGAGTGATAAGAGAATAACAACACTGTATATTTTTCAGATGTAATGGATAATAATTTTCCGAAAAAATATAGCAGAGATTATTCGTTTAGTTTTCGAATATAACCAAAGACTGCTATTTTATTTTAATGCATAAAAATAAACCTAACAAGGCAATGATAAAAGTAAAGAGGGCATTACCTTATTCTTTTCCATTTCCATGTTTTCTGCCTGCAACAACAAAACCTGGGCCAGGAGGGTTTGCCATAACACAAAGTTTTAATTGAAAAAAAAGAATTGAACTTGGTAAATAGAAGACGTCTGTTTCCACTACAACTCTTAGTGCAACTCCTTAAGTTTAGCAACCTCTGCTGCCAGTTCCAATGTATTGGCCTGCCAGAAACCCGAATAGAAAGTAACAAAAAATATGGATTAGTTTTTCCATGTTCAATAAAAGTGAATGAAGGTTCTTGAGTCAAAGGAGCTGGATCTTTCTTCGTAATCTAAGATAATTTTCAGCTTACGACGCCATTCCAAGAAAGTGAGCTTATCTTTGTCTAGGTTGGTTGCAATTAGATTCATTTTGTTATATCACTTTATTGTTTACATTCTTTAATACTCCCACTGTTTCATAATAATCAATAGAAAACTTAATCTTTCTTCAAAAGTCATCTTTACGAATTACGAATGAGCCTGAAATTATAGGTTACTGGCAAACAATGTTAATATAAAAGTGAAATGAACAACTCAAAGAAACAATATCTAGAAACTGAGAAACAAAAAATATCAAGTTTCAACTGCCATACTCACCTGCTTGCGAGCCCTTGATCTTGCAGCTGATTCTCTATTTTTTAGCATTCTTCTATGTCTCCTCTCAACTACTTGGGAGCTTGAGGCCGAAGTAATTGAGAAGTATCCTCATTTATTTGATTTTTAGCCTGATATTGTATTTTAAATCCTTGATATTGTACTTTTGTAAGGGTTTTATAGGAAAATAATAAAATTTTCGGGTCAAATTTTGACTTAGTCAAATAATGACGTAAATGTCAAATTTCTAAAATTTGAGATACTAAAACGATAAAATTTGGAAGTTCCATAAGCAAATTTCTTTTAATTAAATATCAGAGACTCAACTGAAATTTTCCCAAAAACAAATTTGGTCCACTCGAGTGTCGACACGTGTCCCACTCGAGTGTCCCACTCGAGTGTCGACACGTGTCCCACTCGAGTGTCGACACGTGGCCCAATCTGGTATCGACATGTGGCCTACTCAAGTCTTTAAATGTGGTACCTCTCCTCCAAATTTTGAAACCATCTCTCGCTCGTTGGAACTTCTAGCTCTTATTATCGTGTTACCACTGCTCCGATGATCCCATGCACCGTTGTATATCATGTTTCTATGTCCTCAATCTTTCCAACGTCGTCGATACCGCTACCATCGCAATCCCGA
Source organism: Zanthoxylum bungeanum (assembly GCA_019454045.1). Classification (NCBI taxonomy): domain Eukaryota; kingdom Viridiplantae; phylum Streptophyta; class Magnoliopsida; order Sapindales; family Rutaceae; genus Zanthoxylum; species Zanthoxylum bungeanum. The sequence continues at coordinate 89,826 of SKCR01046883.1, read as the reverse complement.
TGATGCCTCACACGCCGCTTAAAGTACCAAAGAAAAGCCAACATTTTCTCATCCGTACACCAGTGTCCAGCCACCATTGCGACATCTCTGGTGAGTACAACATCCTTGGCCCATTTTCGATCCAACGCTACTAGTCCCACAACCATCAAAGGTCATTTGCCCAATTTCTATAAACCGAGGGAGGGCAGTTTCAACTTTTGACCAAGCCCGGGAGATCCGAGTGTTGGATCGATGAACTGACACAACCAATGAACTCCTCTCGACAAGACGAGCACGTGGATATATATAATTTGATTGTTGAAAGTTTTCAGACCGCGAGACTCACGTTAAAAGCGAACTTCATACACCTTATAGTGAGTGCCAAGTGGCCCGAGATAGAATCTGATTGGGAAAGTGATAAAATCGTGTGTGCTGAACCTCATGTTGATATGTGTTTCATAATCCGAGCGTTCGATCGAGATAGGGGTCCAATTACCATTCTTTTTAGATAAATTTTATTTAAAAAATTATTTATATGAATGAATTTTATTTAAATTCCGCACTGCATCTATTTATTAAATTATTTTTGAAATGATTGTTTTAAATTATGTTATTTTTACTGTTTTTATGCATATTACGGATTTGATGGTTTATTGTATTTATAAATTATTGCATGGGTATTTCGGTAAAGTGTACATTATGCTCATACTATAGGATCACACATGAGGTCTACTTGTTGTTTGACCACTCATGGGTCCATAACCCTATATGGAATGTGTCACAGGACTACCGTTGGTGAAAGTTCATAAAGTATCTTGGTTGACTACACAAGAGTCCTAAATATTGGTGGAATAGATCATCATGGGTTATACCCAGAAATTCTATACGAGGCTGTATTGATGGTCTTTAGACCACATGGTATATGAAGATAGACCCCGCAAGAATCCTCGATGATAGGTGGGTAATACCGCATCTGATGTAGCTGCTGTAAATCCTGTGTGGAAAGTGTGGAAGACTACCGTTGGTGAAAGTCCATAAAATATCATACTTTGTTACATATGACCATGTGGGTTGTAAGAGTACCCTGGGATATGATTGGAGTTATGACTCATGCATTTATGGATTGTAATGTGAATATATGTGTGTACGTGGTATTCGATATTTTTACGGTTTACTTGTTGTGTATTTTTGAGATCTCATGAAGTTATGATTTGATCATCTAGATTTACTGATTTAAAAATATATTTGTTGATGGTGTTTTCAGGCACTATGTTATTTAAGCAGCACGACAGGGGTAAAAAAGGTAATTCACTTCTCAGTCAAGATTATTAATGCCGACCCGACCACTGAAGAGTCAACAGTAAGGGGCCGGGAACTTTACGGTTAGTGACCGAGCACTTGAGTTCAAGATGACCGGGTAATTATCAGGTCGACAGCAGCATTCTCAGTACAAAAGACTATTATGACCGACCACATGAAGACCGACCTCGTGAAAACCGAGCATAGGGCAAGACATGTTCGAGAAGATAAGGCATTCTATCCATACATGATAAAATAATAAATTATACTACTTTCATGAGGTAAACTAGTAAGTCAATGTCCTAGTATGATAAAGGAAGTGAAGGTAGTTTTTGACTAGGAATCCTTATGGGAAAGAGAAATTGTTTCAACTAGGAAACCCTTGTAAAAGAAGGAATTTGATTTCTGCACTATTATAAATAGGAGGGTAGAGTATGCTTAAGGGGATCAGAATAAAAAGAGAACCAATATCAGGATCAGAATCAATATCATTACCATCGGACTTGTAAACACAAGAGATATTAGAGAAGCATATTTCAGTAATAAAACATCGTCCGTTCTGTGCCCGTGGATGTGGGCTGGATCTGATCCGCCGAACCACGTTAAATCTCCTTGTCGATTGGTGCATTTATCTGTCTTTTGCCAAATTTGTTTTTGGTTTCCCATAAACTAAACAAATTCACTATTGAGGGAGGATTGGCCTGGGGTAATATTCCCATATTGCCCTGAGACCGAAATAAGCCGTCAATAGTTGGCGCCGTCTGTGGGGAACTCCAACAAAAAGCAGTTCGCGTATTAAGACGATGGTAGAATGTGGAAATCACTGGTCGACATGGAGTTCAACAGCAGAATGAATGGAGAAAACAAAGGAAGCCAAGATCCAGAAGCATGGGCTCACTTTTCGCCCTAAACGAACTCTTGCAATGTCCGGTCGCTCGTAGAGACGAGTCCGTCGTCGATGATTATCACGACGTTAAAATCTCCGACCCCTATCGATGGCTTGAAGGTGTAGATGAGGAAGAGGTAAAAGATTTTGTACAAAAGCATGTGAAATTAACGGAATCGGTACTGAACAAATGTGACGTAAGGGACAAGCTTCGGGAGAAGATTACAAAGTTGTTTGACAATCCACGATACGACGCGCCGTTTAAGCGAGGGGATAAGTATTTCCATTTTCATAATATAGGGCTGCAAGCGCAAAGCGTGCTTTATATGTAGGATAGTTTGGATGGAGACGCGAAGGTGTTGCTGGATCCGAATACTCTTAGTGACGATGGAACGGTAGGCGTTGAGTAAAGGTTTCGGTCAGCGTGGATGCTAAGTACATGGCGTATGCTCTTAGTACGAGTGGAAGTGATTGGTTGACTATCAAACCGTTACCCAGCTCCCAAGAGGGAAAAAGATGTAGACGCTGGGACAGAGACAGAATCTAACCTTTATCACGAGTTTTGCTATCATTCTCTGGGCATGGAACAATCGGAAGACATTTTATGCTGGAAAGACCCTGAAAATCCCAAGTATAGGTTTTATGGCAGCGTCACAGAGGATGGAAAGTTGCTCGGCCTGGGATGTCAGAATCAATTCTGTGTACTGAATCTGCCAGTCCAAATGACAATCAGCAATCATCCGCTACAAAGGAGCCACTCGAGCACTTACTTAAAGCTGTAATGATTCGAGATCAGGAAAGGCACCAAATCCATGGCACGCCAACCACAGGTGCTATCATCAAAATCCCGGGCAGAAGTGCTCCGACCTGACTCATTCCATTTATGAAGACCAAGACCGCGGCAAAGGAGGAAATACATAAAGAAGCACGTGAAGCCTTTGTGGTAGTGTCAGACTCCCATACCCGGAGCATAAACTACCATGTGGCTTGCATTTACGAGGGATGTCTCGGGTTTGAAATCGCGGGGAGGGAATGCCCCTGTAAGGTGGTCGGCCTGGCCGATTTGGGAAAAAGGGCAGCAGGGAATGTGTTCCCATATATTTTACCCGCCCAAAGGATCCGTGAGAAGAATAGCATAGGCATGGATGATACCCCCGTAGCGTTTGCTTACTCCAGTGTTACCGAGCATAAGGAGGAATATGCCCTTAATGTTTCGGACACTCTTTGATCCTTACCTATTTGATCATTTGGATCCGTGAGAAGCATAGCACAGGGAGGGATGATACCCCCGTAGCGTTTTCTTGCTCCAGTGTTACCGAACATAAGGAGGAAAATGCCCTTAATGTCTCAGACACTCTTTGATCCCTATTTCCTTGATCATTCGGATCCGTGGGAAGCATAGCACGGGGAAGGATGATACCCCCGTGGCGATTACTTGCTCCAGTGTTACCGAGCATAAGGAGGCGCATTCCCTTAATGTTTCAGACACTCTTTGATCCTTACTTGATCACTCGGATCCAAGAGAAGTATAGCCTGGGGAGGGATTGTGCCCCCGTAGCGTATGCTTGCTCCAGCGTTGTAAGGAGGAGCCCTCAAACAATACACAGGCTCCATGGAGACCTGAAGTATAGAGTATGTGCCCTTACCATCTAAACGCTCTTTGATCCAAATCCTGGTTCGCCGGGACGCTGAATTGAAAGGTTCAGAATTGTGTTTTGGAGGCCTCGAACAGGACGCTGTTGTGGGGCATCCGTGCTGTTATTTTGGGATAAGTGTTAAGTCACCCCCGTTTTTTGATTTCATTTTTCCAAAGTTTTGTTTTTTGTTTTCATTAGGACTGGCAAGGGGACGCCCATGCCAAATCCTATAGGGCTTCGAAAGAGGATTCACTTCCCTTCTGAATAAGTCCCAAAGGATTAACCGGCTCGGGGCTGGATTCGTTCCGCCTAGGCCACTTGATTAATCGGCTCGGGGCTGGATTCGTTCCGCCGAGGCCATCTGATTAATCGGCTCGGGGCTGGATTCGTTCCGCCGAGGCCATCTGATCAATCGGCTCGGGGCTGGATTCATTCTGCCGATGCCATCAGATTAATCGGCTCGGGGCTGGATTCATTCCGCCGAGGCCACTTGGTTAATCGGCTCGGGGATGGATTCGTTCCGCCGAGGCCATATATTTCTTTCCGGCTCGGGTCTGCTCTTGTACCACCGAGACCGATGTTTCTTTCTGGCTTGGGTCTGCTCTTGTACCGCCGAGACCGATGTTTCTTTCCGTCTCGGGTCTGCTCTTGTACCACCGAGACCGATGTTTCTTTCCGGCTCGGGTATGCTCTTGTACCACTGAGATCGATGTTTGTTTCAGCTCGGGGTCAGGTTACGTCCCGCCGAGTCGGCTTCTTTGGACTGGGGATGTAACATTCCCCCAGAGCCAAGTCTTTCTTTTAGCTCGGGGTCGGGTTATGTCCCACCTAGTCGTCTTCTTTGGACTGGGGATGTAATATTCCCCCAGAGCCAAGTCTTTCTTCAGCTCGGGGTCGGGATACGTCCTACCGAGAGACTTATCATCGGCATGGGATCGGAGCATCTCCCCCATGGTCGGCCCTCTATTGGTCTGGGGAAGTGACATTCCCCCAGAGCCAAATGTTATTCTCAGCTCGGGGTCGGGTTACGTCCCACCGAGTCGATCGTCATCAGCATAAGGGCAAAGTATTTTTTCCACGGGTAGATATCGGGATCCTCATTGACTGAGCACATGAGGGTGGCAGGAAGGACCAGATTTGCAGCCAATGTATTTTTCTCTGCAGTTCCTGAAGTGACCACCGACGGATTCATTGACACACCATCTTTTTTATAGTTCCCGGCATCAACTCACAAACTCGTTGTTACCGAGAACTAGGGGATAGATGTTGATGGTGTTTTTTAGGCACTATGATATTTAAGCAGCACGGCAGGGGTAAAAGGGTAAATTCCCTCCTTGGTCAAAATCATTAAAAAGGACCATCATGACCGACCACATAAGTGAGGGTCGAGCACTTAATGGTAGGTGACCGACCACTTCGGTTCGGATGACCGGGCATTATCAGATCGGCGGAAGCATTCTCAGTTCAAAGGACCATCATGACCGACCTCATGAAGACCGACCAGATAGCGAGATATGCTCCAGAAGATGACACCCTATTCTTGCGGATAAGACGACAAGTTGTCCTATTTTCATGGGGAAAACTGGTGAGACAGAGTCCTAGTAGGATAAAGAAAGTAAAGGTAGTTTTGATTAGGAATCCTTATGGGAAAATGGAATAATTTTGACTAGGAATCCTTATGGGAAAATGGAATAGTTTCAACTAGGAAATTCTTATAGGAGAAGGAATCTGATTTCTACACTATTATAAATAGAAGGGTAGAGTGTGCATAAAGGGGGAACAAGTGGAGAGCATTAAGAATCATCATCAGAATCATTACCATCAGACTTGTAAAAAACAAGAAGCAGAGCTGAGAAGCGTGTTTGAGTAATAAAAGTATCATCCTTTTTGTGCCCGTGGACGTAGGTCAGACCAAGATCCACCGAACCACGTTAAATCTCCTTGTCAATTGGCTTATTTATCTGTCTTTTGCTAAGTTTTCTTTTGGTCCCCCATAACCAACACATTTACTATTGAGGGAGGATTGTCTCGGGGGTGATATTCCCATATTGCCTTGAGACCAAAATTAGCCGTCAACAGTTGGCGCCGTCTTTGGGGAACTCAACAAAAAGCGTTTCGCCAGTAAGACGATGGCAGAAGGCGGAAATCACCAATCGTCGGGGAATCCGGCCACAGATTGGATGAAGAAGATAGAAGAAAGCATAAGGAAGGACAATGAGGATAATCAGGCCCTCCTAAAAACCATGATGGACCGACTAGAGAGAATGGACGGGGGGGACAACGAAAAGCCTGAAACCAGAGCTAATCAAAGAAGATGAGAGATAGCAGATGGAAATAGGGTTGTGGATACAAGTGAGGACGATGGACCTAGGAGGAGGGGGCCTTACAGGATAAAATCCATAGTTGTGGAAAAAGATTCACAAGCAGATGACACATGGGAAGAAGAAGAAGAGAGACTTTTGACAGATTCCTCTTATGATAGTCTCCGCTACACTAGAAGAGGAGGCACAGAGTACGATGAGACTGTTCGGAAGATCCCAAAGCATGAGGAACACCGCACCTGTGGCAACAGACATGAAGAAAATCGCAGAAGGCGACATGGCGGCCCAAATAGCGAGGTAAAATCTTGGTTAAAGAAAGCGATGGCCAAGTGGGGGGCAAGCCTCAAAACAGATACATGAGACGCCCGGGATGACAAAAAGGAATCCCCCCTCACAGAAGAAATAAAATCAGCAAAATTCCCGAAAAGGTTAAACATGCCGACCATGACGCCCTACAAAGGCCATACCGATCTAAAATCTCATATTGAGAGCTTTGTACTATTGATGGAGGTCCAAAGAGTGACATGGGACGCCGTGTGCAAGGTATTCCCCCTAAACCTTGGGTGGATCCGCCATTCTATGGTATAGAAGTCTAGCCCCAGGGAGCATCGGTAGCTTTGCACAACTCAGAAAGTCGTTCGTACGGCACTTCAAAGGGGCCTGCGTCCCTAAAAAGACAATCGGCTCGGGGCTGGAGTTCGTTCCGCCGATGCCATTTCAATAATCGGCTCGGGGCTGGAGTTAGTTCCGCCGAGGCCCCTTCAACAATCGGCTCGGGGCTGGAGTTCGTTCCGCCGAGGCCACTTCAACAATCGGCTCGGGGCTGGAGTTCATTCCGCCGAGGCCCCTTCAAACAATCGGCTCGGGGCTGGAGTTCGTTCCGCCAAGGCCACTCGATTAATCGGCTCGGGGCTGGATTTCTTTCCGTCGAGGCCTCTTCATCGGATCGGGGCTGGATCTCGTTCTGCCGAGGCTGCTATACTATTCGACTCAGGGGTCGGGTTACGTCCCACCGAGTCGTGTTTATCGGCCTGGGGATGGAACATTCCCCCAGAACCAAATGTCTCTTTAGCTCGGGGTCCTCAAAATATTCAGGGATATACTCGATGCATAGGATCCGTGAGAAGCATAGCACGGGGATGGATGATACCCCCGTGGCGATTGCTTGCTCCAGTGTTACCGAACATAAGGAGGAATATGCCCTTAATGTTTCGAAACACTCTCTGATCCTCACTTACCCGATGTAATGGATCCGTGAGAAAGCATAGCACGGGGAGAGATGATGCCCCTGTGACGATTGCTAGCTCCAGTGATGCCAGACCTAAGGAGGAATGTGCCCTTAGTATCTCGGACACTCTTTGATCCATTCATCATTTGGATCCAAGAGAGGCGCATCACGGGGAGGCGTTGTGCCCCTGTAGCGTGTGCCTGCTCCAGCGTGGTAAGGAGGAGCCCTCGCACAATACACAGGCTCCACAATGACCCGACATATAGAGGATGTGCCCTTACCATTTTAAACGCTCTCTGATCCAAATCCTGGTTCGCCGGGACACTGAATTGAAAGGTTCAGAATTGTGTTTTGGAGGTCTCGGGCAGTTGGCTGTTTCGAGGCATCTGTGCTGTTGTTTACACTTGTGAAAAGTTTTTCTTTGGGAAAAGTGCTAAGTCACCCCCACCTTTTGATTTTATTTTCCAAGGTTTTGTTTTTATTTTTCGCCGGTCTGGCAAGGGGACGCCCGTGCCAGATTTGGTAGGGCTTCAAAAGGTTGAGTCACATCCCTTCTGAATAAACACCAAGGATTAATCGACTCGGGGCTGGATTCGTTCCGCCGAGGTTTCGTGGTGTAGGCTCGGGGCTGGATTTATTCCACCGAGGCCTATGTGTGCCACTTGGTTATTCGGCTCGGGGCTGGATTTCGTTCCGCCGAGGCCACTTGGTTATTCGGCTCGGGGTTGGATTTTGTTCCGCCGAAGCCACTTAGTTATTCGACTCGGGGTCGGGGTACGTCCTACCGAGTCAGCCCTTCGGACTGGACATTCCCGCAGGTCTAAGTGCCTCTCTTCATTCGGGGTCGGGTCGCGTCCCACCGAATCAGCCCTTCGGACTGGGGACGTAATATTCCCCCAGGTCCAAGTGTCTCTCTTCATTCGGGGTCGGGTTGCGTCCCACCGAGTCTACCTCTTTGGACTGGGGACGTAATATTCCCCCAGGTCCAAGTGCCTTTCTCAGCTCGGGGTCGGGGTACGTCCCACCGAGTCAGCCCTTCGGACTGGGGACGTAACATTCCCCCAGGTCCAAGTGCCTCTCTTCATTCGGGGTCGGGTTGCGTCCCACCGAGTCAGTCCTTCGGAGCATCTCTCACAGCCCGAGACATGATCACATGCCACCGAGCACATCATCGTTAGCTCAGAGGCAAAATTTTCTCCTCACAATCGAGATTGGATCAGTCAGGGGTCAGGACCTCTAAATCTCTGGTACATATATTACAGAGGATGAGTCATTTTTAGTTTGGACAACAAGAGGAACTTCATCTCCTGATGGAACGACCCAAGTAAGCAATTTGCTTTGAGGTGGAGAATCATTCTGAATAGGGTCAGCATCTCCAATAACCGAGGATATGAAGATAGAAACAGAAGACTTAGTTGATGGCGAAGGCAATTTCTCTGTGATTTCTGGAGCGACCACCAGCAAGGCGATCAGCACACCATCTTTATATAGTTCCCGGCACCAACTTGCATACTCGTTGGAACCGAGAACTAGGGGACATATGTTGATGGTGTTTTCATGCACTATGTTATTTAAGCAGCACGACATGGGTAAAAAATGTAATTCACTTCTCAGTCAAGATTATTAATGCCGACCCGACCACTAAAGAGTCAACAGTAAGGGGCCGGGAACTTTACGGTTAGTGACCGAGCACTTGAGTTCAAGATGACCGGGCAATTATCAGGTCGACAGCATCATTCTCAGTACAAAAGACTATTATGACCGACCACATGAAGACCGACCTCGTGAAAACCGAGCATAGGGCAAGACATGTTCGAGAAGATAAGACATTCTATCCATACAAGATAAAATAATAATTATCCTACTTTCATGAGGTAACTAGTAAGTCAATGTCCTAGTATGATAAAGGAAGTGAATGTAGTTTTTGACTAGGAATCCTTATGGGAAAGAGAGAATTGTTTCAACTAGGAAACCCTTGTAAAAGAAGGAATTTGATTTCTGCACTATTATAAATAGGAGGGTAGAGTATGCTTAAGGGGATCAGAATAAAAAGAGAACTAATATCAGGATCAGAATCAATATCATTACCATCGGACTTGTAAACACAAGAGATATCAGAGAAGCATATCTCTGTAATAAAACATCGTCCGTTCTGTGCCCGTGGATGTAGGCTGGATCTGATCCGCCGAACCACGTTAAATCTCCTTGTCGATTGGTGCATTTATCTGTCTTTTGCCAAATTTGTTTTTGGTTTCCCATAAACTAAACAAATTCACTATTGAGGGAGGATTGGCCTGGGATAATATTCTCATATTGTCCTGAGACCGAAATCAACTGTCAACAATATTTAAACTTCTTTAGAAATTATATTTCAATAAACTAACCATGCAGCGTATTTCAAAAATTTTTAAAGGTTTTAAAATAAGTAATTAGGTTCCCACGAAATTTTTTTCCCAAATACTTACCATTTACTTCCTCTACAGGTAGCTCCAATTAGGTGACTTCATTGGGACATGTGGGTAGCAACATTGGACTTGGTATCGAGAATTTATAATTGTACGGTTTCGTAATTTTGGTTGTTATATGACTTTTGAACTTTTCCTTATAAGTCTGTGATAAATATGGCACACTACATTTTATAAATTATTAATTATGATGATGTAGGCTTTGATATTATGTTTAAATTTCATTTATTTTGCTGTTAATTATGTTTGATGGTGATTCCGATACTATGGATATATCATAATTAATAAAATGAAATGTGTGACAGTGTGGAATTTCCATTTCGTGTGGATTTCCCTACTTGTCATAACATTGGTTTTGGGTTGTGACATAGAGTTTGATTAGCTTATAGGTTAGCTTATATTCTCAATAAGGTATCTTATAATTTCAATCAATACTACCTATCAAACGGTAAAATAATGTACTCATAACTCGGAAAAATTAAACCACTTCTAGTCATATTACATATCTAGAAAGAATTGATCAACTTCAATGGATCTTCTAGGCACAGTTTATGTTTATCTCTCTTCTTAAAGAGCAAAACCGCAGGTACAGCCTTAATTTCATAGTCCTAAAAAATTATTAAGTCTGAGTCCATATTGAGCAAAAACCATTTAAGTTTCCGATTTCAAAATTCTTTTTTTGCACTATAAAAGATAAATTATTTATTTTAATATTAAATCCACAAATCAAATTTAGAAATATCCAATTTACCCTTGGTCTAAAATTGCCCAAAAACACTAACTTTTATATTTTGCTCATTTTTTTCCTAAACTATCAATTACACATCAAAGTGTTTCTAAAACACAACAAAAAATGATCAGAATATCTTCAATATACTTAATTACATCCAAAAAATGAAAAATCCCAATTTCGGAATGAGGCATAAATCCTAATTTATTTAATTAATCAAATAAAATCATAATTTATTTTCAATCAAGTTTTATTCCAAATTTTCTAACATCATGAGAGTCTCACCTCCATGAAAAACACTCAAGACAATTTTAGGTTGTCATAGAGTGGTACAAGAACTCTAATATGATAATTTATTATTCTTTAACAACATTAAGCTATTTAAAAAAAAAAATAACATTAAGCTATAATAAGACTTATTAAGCTCAAAAAATCACTACATATGCATGTTTTCTATTCAACAAGCTTACACAAACAAAACTCATATTCAAGAGTAGGAAAAATAAATAATACATCTTATATATTAAAAAAATGTAAAGGAAAATAATTTCTTAATGAAAGATTACCTTAAAATTCAATTCTTCAAAAATATACTTTTGAATTTGGTTTTCCCTAATTTTCTCTCACTTATGATTCTTTTAGAAGCTTTTGGTTCTTATTTCATAAAAAATGAACAACCCCCACTTTTTGAACTAAAATAATGGCCGAATAAATGGAGAGGGACAAAAAGGGAAATTTTTGTTTTCAAAAATAAAACAAAATATGTTCTTTTACTAATACCAAACTAAAGTCAAATGTACCCATTAAAAATAAAATACATGTCATAAAAATATGACATATACTAATGTATATATATTTAATTAATTAACCTTTAATTATTCAATTTAATTAATTAAATATATCATGTATTTCTACATTTACACTAAATAACAAAAATACATCCATGGTTAACAAGTGTCAAAAATTCATTTAATAATTAATTAATTTGTCTAATCAAAATTATGTATCTAATACATATACACATTAATTTAGTAATTTATCGAAAACCCTCAGCATGTGTAATTATCGTTTGACCTTTAAACGATTCACGAATAATCAATATTATTCATAATAAGTTGCCATAGTGCTCTACGAATATTTTCATTATGTGAGACTCTCAAAGTTCTGACATATCTGTCACGGAATCCAATTCCGTATCCATAATTCACCCACACATAAATTATGACGACCACATATATTTTCGTTGAACTATACATATTGATGGCCTTCGCATACATATAATCCTTTCGTCGTAGGTGTCCATATAAATATCAAAGATATATATATAATCGTCAAATCTCATAGAGTATAATCTCATCGACGTATAGATCTGGAATGTCTCAATAACACCCAGAATTCACTTCCGAGTGTACCACGACCATTGATTTGATAGATCGCAATCTCATGAAGTGGACACATAAATCATGTACACATGACTGACGCATCCTCTCAGAAAACATCACTGGATATTCTGAATATCTGTCTACACCCAATGAACATGCGGATGTCTAATCTAAAAAGGTCGGAGACGTGACTGCCATCAAAATGTGGAGGATAACTTATATATCCACTGTGGTATCTCGAGTCCAAGGATCAATATGCTACTTAACTCGAGAAGATTCTTATCGACATTAACGTACTATCTATTATGAATCTTCAATGAGTCGTTCAGTGTTCATCCACAATGAACACCTATATGTTTATACGAGTCTCCCTATACTCGTAATTCGCTGAGATAAACTATTGAAATCCAATATTCTGATATACGATATGTACCGGTCTTCCAGATTTACTTACTGACCAATAATGTAAACTTTGACCGGGAATAGTTGAAGAATGATATTGTTATAATATTTCTCAATGTCATTTGCGATGTTATTGCAACTATATTGATAAAGTACATAATGTTGGGGTTGGTGCTCAGAGGGTCAATTCCCGGTTGTATTTCTTTGAGAATATTACTGTAAAACGTTATTATTATGAATAATATAAGCAGTTTCTGTAATATAATGTTTCTTTTAATATGGTAAAGACGTAATGACCTTAGAATGACTAGTTATGATGTTGTTGCAAAAGCGTCGCAACTGACATTGAGTTGTATCATGACGTTGTCATTCTCAAAGAGTTCCTGGTTAAGGTTTACACTACTTGGCCAGTAAAGTAAACATGTTGAGACAGGTACATGTCGTATACTGGAATTTATGATTCCAATGGTTTCTCAATGAAACATAAGTCTTGGAGACTCGTATAGATGTGTAGTTGTTTATAGCGGATAAACACTGAATGAATCACCGAAGATTCTTAATGGATGGTACACCAATGATGAGCGGAAAATATATCAATATTTACCGCCCATTTTACATAATATTTTGTTTAGTTTCTCGGGTTTGATGAACGTTTTGATGTGTTTTAGTTTATTTTACAGATAAAATAATATTGGGACACAATGAAATCATTTAGGACGAAATGTGGGTCAAATAAGGGCAAAAATTGGACTTGACATATTAATTTTGGAGATTGGAAACTTGAAAGGGCGTTCAATTTTGGAAATTCCAATTTTGCGCATCTGTCGTATTTTGGGCATAACGTTTTACTCCAATATCGGATTGCGCTGATTCAAGTTCCACATTAAATAAGACTCAAATATCTACAACTTTGAAAGACAAAATAATTTATAATTCTGAAGATTTCATTCCCGCAATTGATGAACTATCCAGAAGTGTGTTGTGTGTAATTATTAAAGTCATTTTCAATCATTTTCAAAGCAAAAAATAAATAATAAATAAATAATAAAATTATCCAATCACCACCAAACATGATAAGCAATTAGTGGAGCAATTAATAATGGATTTGGTGGATGATTTGATGGAGGCAAAATTTTACCTATAAATACCAAGCCATTTCATTTGTAAATTCATACTTTCTTCTAAGGAATTCCTTAAGAATACTAAGAAGATTGTATCTTGTTTTTTATTTACAGCTTTCAGTAATTAATTTCCGCTTTCGCACTTTCTTTTCTTTACTTTTTAGTTTTACTTTCCGCAATTTACTTTTACGCACACTACTTTTCTTTCTTTAATTTTCAGTTTTTACTTTTCAGTAATGAGGAGGTAACTCCCCTTTGCTGGGGTAAAAGGTAAAACTTTTATTACTAATATTTAGATTAATCTCTCTTAATTATAATATATAAACTAGTTAAAAACCTGACTTAACGAGGATACCGTCATATTGGTCGGTTGTTGATAATTATTTATTTAATTGGTTTTAACCTGACTAACAATGGATACCGCCTGATTGGTCGGTTGATAATTAATTATTATTTGACTTAATCTGGATACCGCCTATATGGCTGGTTGGTAATATATCATGCAAAGTTAATATATTATATTAAGGGAGATATCTAAAATAGAAGTAATAAAAGTGGATCTTTTTACCTCAGCTTTTCTTTTATTGTACTTTTTACTTTATTTTACTTTCAGCAATTTACTTTTCAGCATTTAATTTTTCAGTAATTTACTCTTTCAGCATTACTTTTCAGCATTTAATTTCTGTCATTTACTTTTCACTAATAAGATTGATCTGGTAAAATCTAAAATAAACTTGACAAAGGAATTTTAGGTTTCAGCCTTAGACTTAATAGCCCACGATCTTCCTTAAGGATAGATAACCCTTTAATAGATTTCCTTACAGGATAGACATATATCTGTCGCGAGGTAGCCATAATTGGAACTTAAACTTAATGAATCCAAGTAATTTGGTTGACATAGACATATGGTTCAATTGGGTTATACTGGGTATTAGCGTCTGACCATCGACAGAGGCTTTCGCATAATTTAGTGTTCCAGGTTAGTAAACCGATATATTACACAAAAATGAAATAACCATTCATCTTTAAAATGATATTGGAAGATTCACAACCCTAGATAGTTTCCTAATATTGAATTTTCTTAAACCTACTTTCGCGTATTTTATTTACTTGTTTTTAAATTCAAAATCATCACCATTTCAAATCAATCAATCAACCTGTTAGATACTAGTAATCATTTGACCTCATAAAATTAATAGATTAGGTATTAAGTCCTCGTGGGATCGATACTTTTTATACTACTTAACGTACGTGCGCTTACGTGCGCTTGCGTTATACGCGTGTGTTAAGCACCGGTCAAGTTTTTGGCGCCGTTGTCGGGGACTTATTTATCTTTCACTATTAGTTTTGGGTTAGATACGTTACTTGTATCTAATTTCTTTTTACTTATTGTTTTTGTTTTCTTGTGTTTCAGGTTCTCAAAAACTACATGAGACGAACCAGAGAAGCTTTGAACTCCGACCGCTTGACCCAGAAATTGAAAGAAACCATCAGACAGTTGAGAAGGGAAAGGCGAGAAGGCCAAGAAGCTTTAGTCAACATGGAACCTGAACCTTTTGAAGTTGCACCACTGATACCCATTCGAGACAGAACCATTCCGGTGGTCGACGACTTCATTTCTGTATTGTACTTCCTTTTTACCAGCAAATGCGTGTGACATCAAAACATGCATTCAGATGATTCATTAGTCAGTACAGTTTGGGGGAAATGCAACTGAAGATCCTAATGCCCACATCAGCAACTTCCTGGAAGTTTGCGGTACTTTCAATTACAACCGAGCAGCTGAAGAAGCAATGAGACTGCGGGTTTTTCCATATCCTTGAAGGACAGAGCTAAAGCTTGGCTACATTCACTACCAGCAGGTTCCATCACAACTTGGAACACTCTAGCCACCAAATTCCTTGCAAAGTACTTTCCACCATCCAGAACTGCAAAGTTGAGGAATGACATCACATCCTTCGTGCAACAAGATTCAGAATCCCTTTGCAAAACTTGGGAAAAATTCAAAGATTTACTCCGGAAATGTCCTCATTATGAGATCGCAAAGTGGCTACAAGTCCAAACCTTCTATAATGGACTTTCTGGAATAATGAGAACCACAATTGATGCTGCTGCTGGAGGAGCTTTGATGGCAAAAGGAGAAGATCAGGCCTGGGACTTAATTGAAGAAATGGCCAACAACAATTCTTTATGGCCAACAGAAAGGAGCATGATCCAAAGAATTGCAGGAATTTATGAAGTTGGAGCCAACACAGCACTGAATTCCAAGCTGGATGTGATTTGCAAAAATCTGGAAACTCTTAACATGAAAGTTAATGGTGGATCCACAAGTTCACCATTTGGAGGAGTACCTGAGTCAGAATCTTACAACCAACAAGAAGAGACAGTGAACTATGTCAACAATTTCAACAGACAGAGGAACAATCCATATTCCAACACCTATAACCCAGGGTGGAGGAATCACCCCAATTTCCCATGGAGCAACAATTCAGGGCAAAAGAACTACCCACCACTGGATTCCAACAACCAAATAAAACCTAGGAGCATGAAAATGAACCAGGAATAATAGAAGTGCTGGCCTAGTTGAAGAAGCAAGAAGCAAAATACGATGCTTTAGCAGCTATGGTTCAAAATCAAGTAGCATTGAATCAAAGCCATTCAGCCTCTATCAAAGCACTGGAGAATCAAATGGGACAACTGGCCAATGCTCAGAGTTACAGACCGCCAGGTAATCTTCCCAGCAACACAGAACCAAATCCAAGGAACCGAGGGAAGGAGCAATGTCAAGCCATCACCTTGAAAAGCGGTACTGAAATCAACAAAGATGTTGGAATCAAGGCAACAATTGAGGAAGTTTCAAAAGATGCAGTGCCACAGATGGAGGAAAAAGAAGCAAAGGAAAAAGAAAAAGATCAGATCACTCCACCTCCACCTTTTCCACAGCGACTTCAGAAAAACAAACTGGACAAGCAGTTTGCTCGATTCCTGGAGGTGTTCAAAAAGCTTCACATCAACATTCCATTTGCAGAAGCCTTGGAAGAAATGCCCAGCTATGTAAAATTCATGAAAGACATTCTTTCACGAAAACGGAGATTGGGAGATTACGAGACAGTAGCATTGACGGAAGAATGCAGTGCCATCATTCAGAGGAAACTTCCCCCAAAGTTGAAAGATCCTGGCAGTTTCACTGTCCCATGCACCATTGGAGAACACTATATCGGTAAGGCTTTATGTGATTTAGGTGCAAGTGTTAACTTGATGCCTTTTTCTATTTACAGGAAACTAAATTGGAGAAGCAATGCCACCTCAGTCTCACTACAACTTGCTGATCGAACGCTCGCATTTCCAAGAGGTGTTGTTGAAGATGTGCTGGTCAAAGTCGACAAACTCATTCTTCCAGCAGATTTCATTATCCTTGACATGGAAGAAGACAAAGAAGTACCTATCATTCTTGGGAGACCATTCTTGGCTACAGGTAAAACTGTGATTGATGTGAAAAAAGGAGAACTGACCATGAAAGTGCAGGACCAAGAAGTTACCTTCAATGTTTTCAAAGCCATGAAATTCCCCAGTGATGAAAAGGAAGAAGAATGCTTCAGAATTGATGTTGTTGATAGTATCGTTCAGGATACTGATACAACTCCCACAGACAAACTTGAAGCTTGCATCACCAACATGACTGACAACGAGCTAGATGCTGAAATCCTGGAATGTATCAACTACCTTGACAAACCATTCCTATTCAAATCAACACCACAAGTGGAAAACCTGGAACTACCAAAGAAAGATCGAATCAAGCCTTCGATTGAAGAACCACCACAGTTGGAACTGAAGTTACTTCCGAGCCATCTCAGATATGCATTTCTTGGAAACTCTTCTGAATTACCTGTTATTATTTCTTCTTCACTAACATTGGAGCAAGAAGAAAGTTGCTGAGAGTATTACGAGAGCACAAAAGAGCCATTGGCTGGACTATAGCAGACATTCGAGGCATTAGTCCATCATTTTGCATGCACAAGATTCTGATGAATGATGAGTACAAACCCACAGTGGAGCATCAACGGAGACTCAATCCAATCATGAAGGAGTCGTAATCGAAAGAAAGAAATCATCAAATGGTTGGATGCTGGCATCATTTACCCCATCTCAGATAGTACTTGGGTGAGTCCTATGCAGTGTGTGCCGAAGAAAGAAGGAGGAATCACTGTGGTTACCAATGAAAAGAACGAGCTAATCCCAACCAGAACGGTGACTGGATGGAGAGTATGCATGGACTACCGAAAGCTGAACAAAGCAACACGGAATGACCATTTTCCGCTGCCATTCATTGATCAGATGTGGACAGACTGGCGGGACATGAGTTCTATTGTTTTCTGGACGGATATTCAGGGTACAATCAGATTGCCATCGCACAAGAAGAAGATCAGGAGAAAACTACATTTACATGTCCCTATGGTACTTTTGCTTTCGTAGGATGCCATTTGGATTATGTAATGCTCCTGCCACATTTCAGCGTTGCATGATGGCCATATTCTCAGACATGTTGGAGCAGAGTATGGAGGTTTTCATGGATGACTTTTCTGTGTTTGGAGACTCTTTTGACCACTGCTTGCAAAATTTGGAAAACATGTATTACAAAGGTGCGAAGATACAAACCTGGTACTCAACTGAGAGAAATGCCACTTCATGGTGCAGAAGGCATTGTTCTTGGACACCGGATCTCACAAAAGGGAATCGAGGTAGACAAAGCAAAGATTGAAACAATTGAAAAACTACCTCCACCGACATCAGTAAAAGGGATTCAGAGCTTTCTCGGACATGCAGGTTTTTACAGGAGATTTATCAAAGACTTTTCCAAGATTGCTAAACCTCTTTGCAATCTTCTGGAGAAGGATGTGCCTTTCAACTTCACCAAAGAATGCCAGGAAGCTTTTGAGATCTTAAAACAAAAGCTGATTTCTGCCCCATCATTGTAGCACCAGACTGGACCCTTCCATTTGAAGTAAGTGTGATGCTAGTGATTTTGCTGTAGGTGCAGTTTTGGGACAACGCAAAGCAAAGATTTTCCACACCATTTACCACTCCAGCAGAACTCTGAATGAAGCTCAACTCAACAACACAACCACTAAAAAGGAGTTGCTCGCAGTTGTGTACGCTTTTGACAAATTTCGCTCCTATCTGCTGGGTCCAAAAGTGGTGGTCTACACAGATCATTCAGCAATAAAATATCTGATCACGAAGAAAGATGCCAAACCCAGATTGATCTGTTGGATACTTCTTCTGCAAGAATTTGAGACAGGAAAGGGACAGAAAATCAAGTGGCAGATCATCTATCGAGGCTCGAGAATGGAGAAACAACTGGCAAAGATCTGTCAATCAATGAAAATTTTCCAGATGAACAGTTGTTTGCCATGAAACAGCAAGATGCCCCTTGGTATGCTGACTATGTCAACTACATTGTGTCAGGAAAATGGCCGTTGGAATGGACAACTCAGCAACGGAAGAAATTCTTCAAAGAAGTCAAGCACTATGTCTGGGATGAGCCGTACCTGTTCAAACGGTGTGCTGATCAATTATTGAGACGGTGTGTTCCACATGAGGAGGTCAACAGTGTTTTGCAACACTGTCATTCATCACCATATGGCGGACACTTCAGCGGAAATAAAACTGCAGCCAAAGTCCTACAATCAGGTTTGTTCTGGCCCACTCTTATTAAAGATGCTTATCTTTTTGCTCTTCAATGTGACAGGTGCCAGAGAATGGGGAATATTTCGAGGAGAAATGAAGGACCGTTGCAAAACATTCTGGAAGTGGAGATATTCGATGTGTGGGGTATAGATTTCATGGGACCCTTTGTTCCATCATTCGGAAACCTGTACATCCTGGTTGCTGTAGACTACGTCTCCAAATGGGTTGAAGCAATTGCACTACCATCCAATGATTCAAAAGTGGTGATCAAATTCCTGAAAAAGAACATTTTCACTCGGTTCGGAACACCTCGGGCAATTATCAGTGATGGTGGCTCACATTTCTGCAACAGATACTTTGATGCACTCCTATCCAAATACGGAGTTACTCACAAGGTTGCAACTGCTTATCATCCACAGTCAAATGGACAGGTTGAAGTTTCAAACAGAGAAATCAAAAGAATCTTGGAGAGAACCGTTGGATCAACAAGGAAGGACTGGTCAACAAAACTGGATGATGCATTATGGGCCTACCGAACAGCTTACAAGACACCCATTGGTATGTCCCCATATCGATTGGTGTTTGGGAAAGCGTGCCATCTGCCAGTTGAGCTTGAACACAAGGCGTACTGGGCACTGAAGAAGTTGAATCTTGATTCACAAGCTGCAGGAGAGAAAAGACTTCACCAACTCAACGAATTGGAGGAATTTCGCCTACAGGCTTATGAGAATGCCAGATTGTACAAAGAAAAGACCAAGAAATGGCATGATCGAAAAATAGTGCACAGACAGTTGGAACCAAGGCAGCAATGTGTTGTACAATTCAAGGTTGAAACTTTTCCCTGGAAAGTTGAAATCAAGGTGGTCAGGTCCATTTGTGATCACTCAGGTTTTACCATATGGAGCTGTTGAGTTACTGGATCCCAACACCAACGAAACATTCAAGGTTAACAGTCAGCGTGTCAAGCACTACTGGGGAGAATCATTTGAGCGACAAAAAGAAAGTGTCACACTTTCAGATCCAGCCTAACGTTCGAGAAGTCACGTCTAGCTGACGACTTTAAACTTAGCGCTAGCAGGGAGGCAACCCATGCAATTTGTGTATATATTGTGATTTGGTGTGATTTAATTTTGTGTGTTTAGTTTTTGCAGATTAAGACATTTCAGGATGGAAGAAGTTCTCGCAAATCTTCACAAGCAATTTCCTTCTCTCCCTCAAAACTCTCTGATGAAAGTCTACAAAGCTCGCTTGGAACGGATGAGATACTAACGATCCATGGTGTTCCTAATGACATTCGTTGGGTAATTGAAGCACGGGTCCGATTGGCAGGTGAGTCTTCTGACTCTTTTATTTCACATCTGCTGGTTTTGGAAAGAAGCACCTATGCAAAGAAACGTAGAGCTAAGCAAATGGGTGTTTGTTACAAATGTGCACGCTGGAATTGCAATACTCGTTGTCGTTCTTTAGGAATGGTGTCTGATAATCGCGAAGACAAAATTAAATTCATTAGGGATGGCTTGAGTAAGGAGTCTGTAGATGATATATCTTCGACTCTTGAGACGCATCCCAGTGGATATGTTCATATAGCCATTCGCAAATTACATACACAATTCCAAAAAGAAAGACAACAGTTAAGTCTTGGGAATCTGACTCAAAAAGACCCTGTTTGCCAATTTATAAGAAAATTGGATGGGAAGCTTGTCCCTGACGCATAGACGTCAATCAAGCCGCTACTTTTCTTGTACATATATATCTCTTTTTGTTTTCCTAATAATTGATTTGTTTTGTTGTTTTCTTTTATTTCTCCGACAGGATCCAGACTTTTTTGACTATCACGATTTATTTTACTGTTTAACTAATAATTGTCATTTGGCAGGTACTAGTGCTATTATTTTACTCACCCTTTTCAGGTGTTATAAATTCAACTCATCATTGCACTTTTGAAGACATCCAGAGTAAAACATGGAAGCCACTTCAAGAAGACGAGTTGAAAACATCTGTGTGTTTTGCGGTACTAGTGTTGTGTGTTAAGCCACAATACGTAGAAGCAGCACAGGAATTGGGTCGAGTCTTAGCTGCAAGGAATATGCACTTAGTATATGGCGGAGGCAATCTTGGACTTATGGGGATCGTTTCAAAAGCTGTACAGGAAGGAGGCAGTCACGTTTTGGGAATCATCCCAAACCCTTGGCAGAGGCAAATCTTATTGGACCATCAAACGGAGAGGAACTGATCGTGCCAGGTATGTATGTCTGACGATTGGTAGAAATGATTAACCGTGCTGATGCTTTTATTGCTTTGCCAGGTGGCTTGGGTACATTGGAGGAAATTTTTACAGTGTTATCTTGGGCGAACCTGAACATACACCAGAAACCGCTTGGACTGTACAACGTTGAAGGATTTTATGATTTTCTTTGTGTGTTTCTTGATGATGCCCGGAGAAATGGGTTCGTGTCAAAACCTATGAAAGAACTCCTCTTCACTGCCAGAACTGCTCCGGATCTAATTGACCAAATCTTAGCCTATGAACCACAAATTGACCCTATCCTTTCAAAGATAAATTGGTCCGAGGACGATCGTGGTAAGAGGCGTCGGATTAATCTGGATCTTAACCTTTAACTTTTCGTGTAGAATTTCAGCTAACCAGGTATTATCTTCTAAACTCTTCTTCTATTGTTTAAGACATTGGAGACAATGTCTCATTTAGGTTTGGGGGGAGGAATTAGTTGATAGTATCTTGTTTTTAGTTGTGTGTTGTTTTTATTTTTAGTCCAAATTTTTCGAAAAATACAAAAAAAAATTGAAAAATTTTCAAAAATTACAAAAATATTTTGCGTTTTTGTTTTTTATTTTGACTAAAAATGTGAAATTGGTAAGAGATAGCTGAGTAAGGAGTTTCCACTCCTGAGACGTATCTCAAACCTATTTCGGAACAAGTTAATTTTGTTTATTCCTTTTAAATTATTTAATTTGTGAATTCTCCATAATACTGACTAAAATGGATCTTCATATGCTCAGTTGCAGGTATTATCAACATGCATAGTAACATACGGACATGAGTTGTAATTGAAAAGTTTGTAATATTTAGTGCTCTAGTTTAATTGGAGAAAGCATCTCAAAAAGTGATGGAGTAAAAAAAAAAACGTCTGAGATCCGAGTTATTAAGTCTGTAAGGGTGTTTTAACACCTAGTGCCCTAAAGCCAACTGGTTTGGGAGTCACTGGCCCAAAGCTCGCTACATGGATCAAGGATGTTGCAAAAATATATATATCTGAAGTCTGAGTAATTAAGTCCGTAGGGGTGTCTTAACACCTGGTGCCCTAAAGCCAACTGGTTTGGGAGCCACCGACCCAACACTCGCTACATAGATGGAAGATATTGTATATAAATAAAAATCAAAAATCAAAAATCAAAATAAAAAATCAGAAAAATTATTCCATTGCTGCAAAAAGGTGTGAATTCTGATAAAACTTTAGGACAAAAATATTACTCTCTTATCAACTGCACTTGTGACTGTTGTGGGCAAAAATGAGTTGATTAATATTTTTTCGGCTGTGCATATGGAGAATGGTAAATATAATCGGAGAATTTACTTATTCAGTAATTTAGAAAGAAAGAAAACAACTAGTAACTTGGAGTAGAAGTTTCACCTGATTAGTCACTAACTTCTTTATTCTCTTTTCTCTTGTCTTTTTGCTTTTGTGTGCATTAGTTTTATTATCTTTTTACTTTTGTAAAACGTTTGTGGGTATCGTTGCTGTAAGCCCTCACGAGACTATAACTCGTCCACTAGGGACACCTAGGGGTTTAAAGGCTTGTTGCATATGCTAAATGCAACCGTGATCCCTACGAAAGTGGCTTAGTTTAATTTTAATTGTTTCTTGTATTTTATTTTGTTGTTTTGCTCGAGGACTAGCAAAATGTTAGGTTTGGGGGTGTGATGAGCGGAAAAATATCAATATTTACCGCCCCTTTTACTTAATATTTTGTTTAGTTTCTCGGGTTTGATGAACGTTTTGATGTGTTTTAGTTTATTTTGCAGATAAAATAATATTGGGACACAATGAAATCATTTAGGACGAAATGTGGGTCAAATAAGGGCAAAAATTGGACTTGACATATTAATTTTGGAGATTGGAAACTTGAAAGGGTTTTTAACGAAGTGCAGTTTTGGAAATTCCAGTTTTTGCATCTGTCGTATTTTGGGCATAACGTTTTACTCCGATATCGGATTGAGCTGATTCAAGTTCCAGATTAAAGAAGACTCAAAGATCTACAACTTTGAAAGACAAAATAATTTCGAATTCTGAAGATTTCATGCCCGAAATTGATGAACCATCCAGAAGTGTGTTGTGTGTAATTATTAAAGTCATTTTCAATCATTTTCAAAGCAAAAAATAAATTAATAAATAAATAATAAAAATTATCAAATCACCACCAAACATGATAAGCAATTAGTGGAGCAATTAATAATGGATTTGGTGGAGCAATTAATAATGGATTTGGTGGATGATTTGATGGAGGCAAAATTTTGCCTATAAATACCAAGCCATTTCATTTGTAAATTCATACTTTCTTCTAAGGAATTCCTTAAGAATACTAAGAAGATTGTATCTTGTTTTATTTACAGCTTTCAGTAATTAATTTCCGCTTTCGCACTTTCTTTTCTTTACTTTTCAGTTTTTACTTTCCGCAATTTACTTTTACGCACAATACTTTTCTTTCTTTAATTTTCAGTTTTTACTTTTCAGTAATGAGGAGGTAACTCCCCTTTGCTGGGGTAAAAGGTAAAACTTTTATTACTAATATTTAGATTAATCTCCCTTAATATATAAAACTAGAAAAAAACCTGACTTAACGAGGATACCGCCATATTGGTCGGTTGGTAATTATTTAAATTGGTTTTAACCTGACTAAACTGGATACCGCCTGATTGGTCGGTTGGTAATTAATTATTAATTTGACTTAATCTGGATACCGCCTATATGGCTGGTTGGTAATTATCATGCAAAGTTAATATATTATATTAAGGGAGATATCTAAAATAGAAGTAATAAAAGTGGATCATTTTACCTCAGCATTTTCTTTTATTGTACTTTTACTTTATTTACTTTTCAGCAATTTACTTTCAGCATTTACTTTCAGCAATTTACTTTCAGCAATTACTTTCAGCATTTACTTTTCAGTAATTTACTTTCAGCATTTACTTTTCAGCATTTAATTTTCAGTATTTAATTTCAGCATTTACTTTCGTCATTTACTTTTCAGCAATTTACTTTTCAGCATTTTACTTTATGTCTTTTATTTTATTTAAGTTTTTACTAGCCCTAGTTATGTGTCGTAACTAAGTTAGTTATCTGGGGTTGTGATGAATTCTAATATAAGGGGTTATTTTATAGTTTGGGTAATTTAAAGGTTTACTTATTAAGTCTTAAGCTTAATGCGTCTTGTTAATTGGCCACTAATAAGATTGATCTGGTAAATCTAAAATAAACTTGACAAAGGAATTTTAGGTTTCAGCCTTAGACTTAATAGCCCACGATCTTCCTTGAGGATAGATAACCCTTTAATAGATTTCCTTACAGGATAGACATATACCTGTCGGGCGGGGGTAGCCATAATTGGAACTTAAACTTAATGAATCCAGGTAATTTGGTTGACATAGACATATGGTTCAATTGGGTTATACTGGGTATTTGCGTCTGACCATCGACAGAGGCTTTCGCATAATTTAGTGTTCCAGGTTAGTAAACCGATATATTACACAAAAATGAAATAACCACTTCATTTAAAATGATATTGGAAGATTCACAACCCTAGATAGTTTCCTAATATTGAATTTCTTTAACCTACTTTCGTGCAATTTTATTTACTTGTTTTTAAATTCAAAATCATCACCATTTCAAATCAATCAATCAACCTGTTAGATACTAGTAATCATTTGACCTCATAAAATTAATAGATTAGGTATTAAGTCCTCGTGGGATCGATACTTTTTATACTACTTGAACGATACGTGCGCTTGCGTTATACGCGTGTGTGTAAGCACCGGTCATCAACGTCAATAAGCCTTTCTTCGGGTTGAGTAGTCACACTTGTGATTCTTCGACTTGAGATACCACTGTGGGCGCATGAATGAGAACATCTTCCACCACTTAGATGGGCATTCACGTCACCGATCTATTTAGATTCAGGGGACCTTCGAATGTTCGTTGGGTCTTGGGTGTGGATAGATTCCTCAGGGTTGTCTTGTGTTGTATCGAGATAGATCTGTCAGTTCTGTTGTACAGAGCATAGGTAGTCCATATGATTAGCAATCAGATAAAAACCGTTGGGCCTGTGGTACACTTAGCAGTCATTCTGAGTGTTCTCTTTCAGAGAGCTAATAGAGACGTCGACGAGATTATCCCTAAGAGATTTGACGTTTTACATCTATATCTATGGGATATATCGGATACAGTGACAGAGGAATTATACATTTTCCATGACCTCGACCTGTATGATTCCAACGAGTTATACGTGGTCGTCATAATTTACGGGTGGATAAATTATGGCCAAAATTTGATTTCGTGACGGATATGCCTGAATCTAGAAAGTCTCACTAATGAAATATACTCGTAGAGCACTAGGGCAACATTTATAAATAATATTGATATTATTAAAGTCGTTTAAAGGTTTAACGAAAAATGCATTGTTGGGGGCCCGATAGTCATTTCCTTAATTTTTATGTATTTGCATTTAATGTTAGATTAATTCAAATACACATTAATAATTGTCAAATTGAGATATTTGACTAATATCATAAATATATATGTATTTGATATTTAATGTAAATATAATACATATATTTAATATATATTGTATTTAAATAATTATTTAATTATTAAATAATTAAATTAATTAAAAATATAATATCTAAGGTTGTGATATTTTTATTTAATGACTTAGTTGCAATTGTTGACTTGTTTTATTTCTTTAAATGGTTTGATGATTAAATTTGCAAGTTGACAGGTTGTAAATAAATGAAACAAAAAATCAAATATCATGATATTTTCTTTTTGCCAAAAATTTCAGCCATGTGCATTTTTTGGTATAAATCATTTGTTTCATTTTAGGGTTTCATTAACCTAAAAAACACTTATCAAAAACTTCATTGATAAAGAAAAAGAAGCTTGGGAGAAAGAAAAAAAACAAGAAAAGCTTGGATTTTTAGTAAGTTTCTCCAACTTACTATTAGAGAGGAAAATATTCCTTGAGTTCTAGGCTACATACTATGATGTTCTCATGTTTTTCTATTCATTATTCTTTGTGTTTTTGTTGGATGGAAGTTTGATGATAGGGTTATGCATGTATAAAGATCATAAAATGTTACTAATGAGTTAATAAACATTCTTTTGATGGTTTGAGAAACTTGTTGTCATTCTAGAGTTATTGACCCACTCTTAAATGACCTAGATTTGTTCTATAGTTATTTAATTGTGGTGAGGCTTGATTGGTGTGGAAGAAACATGATTGAAGTGTTGGATTTTACTAATTTGGTCTAATTTGTCCAATTTGATGAAATTGAAAAATTAGGGTTTACGACCATTTCCAAATTTGGGGCTTTTCATTTATGTTATGTATTTGGATGTGTATATGATGCATATAAAATATTGGGTTGATTGGATTTCATCTTAATGTGTTTTGAACATATAAAGTGCAAAATGCACAATTTCCCCACCTTTGGAGGCTCACGGCCTTGAGACAATTTTTGGGGATTTTTGTTGCAATTTATATTTTGACATTTGGGACATGTTAAATTCATCTTAGAAATGATTTAGAATCATCCAAAATTGTTTTGAACAATTTAGGACTAAATGAACAAAATGCAAAGTTTTGGGGTAATTTGGTAATTACACAAAAATTTGATTTCTTGTGTAATATTTCATAATTTGATAATTGAGTAATTAAATAAATAAGTTTATTTAATTGATCCGAGAGAAAAAGTTTTGAAATCGGAAAATTTTGATTTTCCACTGTTCCGCCGCGTTATCGGATTTCCGTCATATAACCCATTCACATAAAAGAATGTATATCGAAGAAACTATAAATTTTATTCATAACAAAATATTATATACACATGGAAAATACATGAGAAATTGACGCGCCGAACGCCAATATGAACAGCTTTTCTAGTTCTCTGTTAATGTTATGGACATTGATTAATTAACATGAAAAATTTTAGACTCCAAGCACATGAACAGAAGCTCTATTACCTAATCAAGGCGGCATCTTTAAGATCTCACTTTTCAAAGCTTAAATAGATAGAAACAAGTCAATTACCTAAAATTTCAGCAATATAGATTCAAACATTGTGATCCAACAAACTAAACCAAATCATTCTAAAGTCATTTTGGCTGGTACTTGATAGAGCTAGAATCTTTTCATACTCAACGACAGAAAATGGAAAATGGGTTATGTCCCTGCAACAAATTATTTTCTTCTCTTTTGCCTCCCTCAACGTTCTAAACAACCAAAATGAAATGAATGATACGACACAAAAACTTCTCATTTCAGAGAGGATTCAATATATACGCAGTCTTATTCTTATTTTGACTAGAGAGAGAATAAACTTATCATTATATCAAAGTCCATCCTCCAAAATAAAATAACATAAACTAAGTGTTGACGGCTGATTTTGGTCTCAGGGTAATATTGGAATATCACTCCCGAGGAAATCCTCATTCAATAGTGAATTTGTTTGGTTATGGGGGACCAAAGGCAAATTTAGCAAAAGACATATAAACACACCAATCAACAAGGAGATTTAACGTGGTTCGGTGGATTCAGATCCGACCTACGTCCACGGACACAAAAAAGATGGTACTTTTATTACTTAAACACTCTTCTCGGGTCTCTACAAGTCAGAGCTTGAAGATTCAGATCACTAATTTTGTTGATACCTTTTACACATACTCTGTCCTCCTATTTATAATAACACAGAAATCAGACTCTTATTTGCATAAGAAATCCTAATTGAACTTAGTCTCTTCTCATTGCAAGGATTCCTAGCCTGATATTCCCTTCTCTTTTCTTATTCCTTTTCGGATTCTGACTTCATTTCCTTGTGAGAGTAGGATAACTCGTTTTATCTTATCCGCAAGAATAGGGTGTCGTCATCTTGAACGCGTCTCGCCGTCTGGTCGGTCATGACAGTCTTTTATGCTGAGAGTGTTTCTGCCGACCTTAGAGTACTCGGTCATCCGAACCAAAGTGGTCGGTCTTTACATATTGTGGTCGGGTCGGCTTTGATGATCTCAACCAGTCAGGGAATTACCCTCATGTCCTCGTCATGCTGTCTCAAATGTCATAGTGTCTGAAAACACCATCAACATCTGTCCCCTAGTTCTCGGTTCCAACAAGCGTGCAAGTTGGTGCTGGGAACTATATAAAGAAGGTGTTTCTGATTTGCTCTGTTGGAGGTCGGTCTGGTGTCGAGAAGTGTTTTGTTTGCCTCTTTTCAAGCGCTTTGTCTCGAGACACGCAACAGCCACGTCCGCTTAAATGCCTATCAAAGCAACTTTAGGGTTTCTTCTAAGATCGACACTTGTCAAACATCCGCCGGGTTCCTGCCAAAAAAGGGAACGAATCGACCGTGTAGAGGCGTCTTCACAGTGGGCTGATCTCAACCGCCTGTTTAAACTTGGGAGACCTATTTTGCAGTCGACACCTGGCGTTCATCCGCGTTCTTCCCTTAGATCCAATGGTCACGAGCGTCTTTGCCATGACTATAAGAAGGCGAGGCTTTCACTGTTCCATCTTTTTTTGGCAATTTCTCCTTCTTTCCTGAAAACATCTCCGTGATTCGCCCAACTCCGTGTTCTCGAATTTCAACCGCGGGTTTTTTCTTTTTCTTCGCTGCGAACATTAGGAACGGGCATAACCGTACTGCACAACCTCCTTCTTTTTCCGAGAAGAACAAGTAAGTCCTCTGAACGACCTCTTCCTTTTTTGTGTTTATGACTCTGTGCTTGTTGTTCATTTTTTGAGTGCTTGCTAGGGAAAGATTTATGGTTTGCTGGGTTTTACTTTAGGGGACTTTAGAGACCACCTGTTTTAGCTAACATGGAAATCGTGAGTAGTTTCTTTTAGCCATAGACTGACTTCCCCTTCCTGCTTTGTGTTTCTGGGGTGTCAGGGATGTCTGACAGCAGTTTCTCCCCTGAAAAGCCTGCTAAAACCTCAACTCCCCCTGCTGAGGAGCTCTCCTCGGGCTCGGGGGCACCTCAGTGGGAAGACCTTGACACTACCCCTACTCCTTCTGAGATTGAACAAGACTCCTACCATCAGAGGGTTCCTCGGAAGGACCCAGAGCCTGGGGACCTCGGCTCGTCCGCTCTGGATATGAACCGTCCTTCCAAAATAACTGAGGATGATCTGGCACTGTTGCGGCAACGGTATGACATCCCAATAGATATTACCCTTGAAGTTCCCGGCCCGGTGGATCGTGATAGCCAACCTAACGAGGGCTCGGTGGCACTTCTTCCTACCTTCTTTGAGTGTGGGCTGCGGTTGCCGATTCAACCTTATTTCGCTTGGATGTTGGCCGAGATGGAGATCGCCCCTTGTCAGCTGAGTCTAAACAGTTGGAGGATTCTGGCCGGGTTGTATGTAGCTTGGCACCGAGCAGGACTCGGCGAGCCTTCTCTCGAAGAGGTGAAGAGGTTATACCGGTTGAAGGCCAATCCTAGGTCGTACCACGGATGGTATTACCTTTCAGCTTATGACAGCTCGTCAAATGTTGTCAAGAAACTCCCTGATTCCAATAAGAACTTCAAAGATCTCTGGTTCTGGGCCACTGGAGATTGGGGGCGGACCCTGAGGTCAGATGAAGGGGAGACTTTGGTACCGGATATCTTCAGGGCGGGAGGTTAGGAGACCGACCTCTTAGCTTTCCTTAGTTTTTTTTTGTTTGGGTTCTTACCCCTTCTTTTCTGTTCCCCCTAGCCTGTTGGAGGGATGCTCCCAAGGTTTCCCATCGGGTCCGGCAACGGGTAGTCTGGGCTCATCAGTATGCTGCCCACTGGAGGGAGTTGGTTAACGATGCGGCGTTTGCTGAGTCGGGCCTTACCCGGGCTGTCCCTTCGGAGGTCGCAGGTCGGATAGGTAGATGTCTGCTGGCTGTTTAGTTTGACTTCCCTGTTTGTTTATCATGTTTGATGTCTTTGTTGTATGCTCGGGTCCTGATTTTCCTTTTTCCCCCTTTTTTGTAGGCATGTCGAAGAGGCCTAAGTTTCTTGAGAAGTTGGCCGGTACTATGAAGAGGGACGGTCATGCGGAAACTGGAACTCACTCCCGGGCACAACCTGATCCTGCAGGGGCTGAGAGGGCGTCTCAAGGGAGAGTTCAGCCGGATGCTCGGGGTCTATCATCAGGGTCTGCTCGTCTCACCAGTCCGCCGAAGCCCTTAAGGAAAAGGAGGCATCAATTCGGGTCAGAGGAGACCGAGTTGGTTCAAGAGGAGGAGGAGGATCCTATCCCGGGCAAGAAGAAAGACGCTCGCCGGGGGAAAAAATCATTTGTGGGCTCCTCCAAGAAGCAAAAGGGTTCTGTAATCCTCGGGGTGGATGATTTGGGAGAAGGCATCCGGGAGGCTACCTCCTATTTAGTGTCGGCTTTCAATGAATTGGCCGAGGTGATTCCCCCGGGGGAGGTTTCGAGATATGAGGACATCTCGCCCGAAGTTGTGGTGACCGAGATGAGCTCAAATGGCAAAGGTAGTTTTATTCCTCTCTCTTTTCTGATTTCGGTTCCCGGTCTTCTTCATCTCGTATCTTGACTTTCTTTGTTTTTGTGCAGGCTACTTACCTCATGGCGAAGAATAAGGACCTCTTTCTGAGTCTATTGTCTGAGGGTGGTCAGACCCAGAGACTTCAGAATCGCCTTTCAGAAGTGGAGGCTAAACTGGCTGATCGGGAGGAGGTGATACAGAAACTTGAGTCGACTGCTATTGAGAATTTCAAAACAAACAAAGCTCTTAAGGCTGCTGCTTCGTTGGAGCGAAAACTCTCCGATACCGCCCGGGAGGATTTGAAGGCTGCCCAATCTGAGATTGGCGTTTTGAAGGCGAAGGTGGCCAGTGTTGAAACCAAATTGAAGGCCAATGATGATCAAATGACACGGGCTCGGGATGATCTTGAGAGGAAAGAGGCCGAGCTTGAGGAGAGAGAGGCTGATCTTGAGGCCGAGAAGGAGGCCATTCGCCTTGAGGGGGTTGGTGACTGCGCTGAACTGATACCGATGGTGCTGCCAAGTCTGAATATGGACCCTATTTATGCAGCCATCAGTTTCTGCAAGGGGGAGATCTCCGAGGAGGAGTTCCGGAAGTGGCTCCCTCCCCCTACCGATGAGGTGATGGATCCCGACCCGATTTCGGTTGTTCCGGGGGCTGGGGTTTCCCGAGAAGAGTGACCTGATGTTCCAGCCTCCGGCGAGGACTGCCTTGAGATCCCTCATCTCGTCCCTGAAGTAGAGGTCTCACAGGCTGCCGAGGATGAAGTAGCTGTTTCTCCTCCTGAGATCGAGCCAGTCCTCCCGCCATCTGAGCCAGTTGAGGAAGAAATCTCTGCCCCTGTGCGGGCTGAATGAGAAAGGGTGACCCGACCGGGGCCCTGTGTACACTTTTCTTTTTGTAATAACATTAAGCTGTATATGCACATATTATATATTATATATATATATATATGTTTTTATGTGTCCTTATCTCTTTCTCATTTTTCTCTATGCTTCCTGTTTTTTCGAATTCTTTGAGACCCTTCAGAGGTCAATATGAGCCGGAGGGGCATATCCCGACCCCGAGCTGAGTGAGGCATTTGGACCCGGGGAAATGTTATGTCCCCGGTCCAAAGGAACCGACTCGGTGGGACGTAACCCGACCCCGAGCTGAGTGAGACACTTAGGTCTGGGGGATGTTACCTCCCCAGTCCAAAGAAACCGACTCGGTGGGACATAAGCCGACCCCGAGCTGAGTGAGACTCTTGGCTCTGGGGGAATGTTACCTCCCCAGTCCAAAGAAACCGACTCGGTGAGACATAACCCGACCCCGAGCTGAGTGAGACACTTGGCTCTGGGGGAATGTTACCTCCCCATTCCTAAGAAACCGACTCGGTGGGACATAACCCGACCCCGAGCTGAGTGAGACACTTGGCTCTGGGGGAATGTTACCTCCCCAGTCCAAAGAAACCGACTCGGTGGGACGTAACCCGACCCCGAGCTGAGTGAGACACTTAGGTCTGGGGGAATGTTACCTCCCCAGTCCAAAGAAACCGACTCAGTGGGACGTAACCCGACCCCGAGCTGAATAACCAAGTAGTCTCGGTGGAACGAAATCCAGCCCCGAGCCGACTACCCCTGGGGTTTTATTCAGAAGGGAAGTGAATCAACCTTTTGAAACCCTACCGAATCTGGCATGGGCGTCCCTCTGCCAGATCGGTGAAAAACAAAAACAAGATTCTGGAAAATGAAATTAAAAGGTGGGGGTGACTTAGCACCTATCCCAAAAACGTTTTTGCAAGCATAAACAACAACATGGATGCCTCAAAACAGCGTCCCGTCTGAGGTCTCCAAAACATAATTCTGAATCTTTCAATTCAGTGTCCCGGGGAACCAGGATTCGGATCAAAAGAGCGTTTGATTGGTAAGGGCACATCCTCTACACGTCGGTTCACTGGGGAGCCTGTGTATTGTATGAGGGCTCCTCCTTACCACGCTGGAGTAGGCACACGTTACAGGGGCACAACGCATCCCCGTGATGCGTCTCTCGCGGATCCGGATGATAAATGGATCAAAGAGTGTCCGGGATACTAAGGGCATATTCCTCCTTAGGTCCGGCATCACTGGAGCTAGCAATCGTCACGGGGGCATCACCATCCCCCGTGCTATGCTTTCCCACGGATCCATTACATCGGGTAAGTGAGGATCAAAGAGTGTTCGACACATTAAGGGCATATTCCTCCTTATGTTCGGTAACACTGGAGCAAGCAATCGCCACAGGGGTATCATCCATCCCCGTGCTATGCTTCTCACGGACCCTATGCATCGAGTATGTCCCTGAGGACTTCGAGCTAAGAGAGATACTTGGTTCTGGGGGAAATGTCTCGTCCCCCGTCCAATGAGCATGACTCGGTGGGACGTAACCCGACCCCGAGCTGAAAAAGACACTTGGAACTGGGGGAATGTTACGTCCCAAGTCCGAAGGGCTGACTCGGTGGGACATACCCCGACCCCGAGCTGAAAAAGGCACTTGGACTTGGGGGAATGTTACGTCCCCAGTCCGAAGGGCTGACTCGGTGGGACGTACCCCGACCCCGAGCTGAAAAAATGGCACTTGGACCTGGGGGAATGTTAGGTCCCCAGTCCGAAGGGCTGACTCGGTGGGACGTGCCTCGACCCCGAGCTGAAAAAGGCAT
Source organism: Zanthoxylum bungeanum (assembly GCA_019454045.1). Taxonomy (NCBI): domain Eukaryota; kingdom Viridiplantae; phylum Streptophyta; class Magnoliopsida; order Sapindales; family Rutaceae; genus Zanthoxylum; species Zanthoxylum bungeanum. Next base: position 56,241 of record SKCR01046883.1, on the reverse strand, counting down.
TTGGACCTGAGGGAATGTTACGTCCCCAGTCCGAAGGGCTGACTCGGTGGGACGTGCCCCGACCCCGAGCCACACGACCTTGGCGGAATAAGATCCAGCCCCGAGCTGTTTGGAACATTAAGGGCATATTTCTCCTTATGTTTTGGATTGTTGCATTGAGTATGTCCCCGGAGTTCTTTGCAAACTTTTATTTTTTTAGAAGAGCGGATAAATAAAAAAGTTTTTATTGATACTTGGGGACATACTTCCCTTCTTATAGTTCTTCTGCGTGATGCTTCGAGAAAAAACTTTATATTTGGTTCATTTGTGGGCATTGTTTGATACCGACCGACCATATTGTAATCCCGGGGCCTGTTCCGTAAAGTTCTATCTCCTCGGTTTCCTCAGCTGCAGCGAGTCGAGCATTTTTGTTTGGCCAGGCGCCTGGGCTTCTGTCTTATTCTTCTTCTCTCTGGTTCCTTTGTCGTTTTCGGTTGTCTTCTGTGATGCAAAGAGTTTCTCGTGAGAAGGTTGCGAAGCAGCTGCGAGCTGTTTTCTGGCTTCCGCACACAATTTCAATCCCCTCCCGAATGGGGAATTTCAGTTTCAGGTGGTAGCAGGACATCGCGGCTTTTGTTTTCATCATTAAGGGTCGCCCGACGATGGCCTGGTAACTGCTCATGCAGTCTACTACAGTGAAGTCTGTCATGATCGTCCGGGTCCGAGGATGTGTCCCGACAGTTATTGCCAACTGTATTCTTCCTAGTGGGATGATGGCTGATCCTCCGAAACCGTATAAGGGAGTGCTATCGTTGGTCAGGGTTGCATATTCTACCCCTAGGTCGTCCAGTGCTTCTCTGGAAATTATGTCAACCGCGCTCCCGGGGTCCACTAGGATTCTGTCTACCTCCGACCGCTGATGACTGCCTTGATTATCAATGCATCGTCATGAGGGAAACTTACTCCTCGGGTATCCTCATCAGTGAACATTATTGGTACCGACCGGCCTCCATGTAGCCCTGTGACCTGCTCTGTTTCTAAGACATATGGTCCTCGGGTTCTACTGTAATCTTTCCTTGACCGGTTAGAGTTTCCGGCCAGTGTTCTTCCTCCTGCGATGATATTGATTTGGCGACCACGTGCTCTTTGTCTGGCTGCCATGACCTCGTGGTCAATGTACTTGTTTAGATACCCGTTTCGTGCTAGATCTTCCATTTTTTCTCGCAGATCTTTACATCCGTCTGTTGCATGTCCTTTGGAGTTGTGGTGTACACAATAAGCCTTTTGGTTCTTTTTGTCCGGGGGGAATCTCCTTTGGTCGGGTTCCACTAAGAGGCCTTTCCCCTGGATCTCCATGACAATTTGCCCTAGTGGTTTCTTTAGGGGAATGTATGCATCTTCCCCGACCACATGGTTTACTTGGGTCGGCGCCCTTCTCTCTTGGTTGTCTCGGTGCAGTGGCTTGAACTCCTTGTGCTTCGGGGGTGGTCTTCTAGATTCTCTTTCTGTACGGCGGGGGGCACCCTCTCTCGTGGTCCTTTCTCTGATAGTGTTCCCTTTTCGGGACACTTTCTCTTCATTTTCTAACAAAACGAATTTTCGGGCCACCTCCAGGGCGGTGGCGTAGTCCGGGGTGTCCTGGATCCTTAGGTGGGTCCATAGCCTCCCGACTTTCAAGGCTCCCTTCAAGCTTTCCAGGGCCTCGGGGGATTCATACCCTCCGACTTCGAGTACCATATTATGGTATCTTTCAATAAATATCTTCAAAGGTTCGTCGTCTCCTTGTTTCATAAGCCTTAGTTCTCCAATTGTTTTTCTGGGGACACAAGCCCCTTTGAAGTGTCGTATGAATGATTTTCTCAGTTGCGCGAAGCTGCTGATGCTTCTTGGGGCTAGGCTTCTATACCATAGAATGGCCGGTCCGGCTAGAGTTAAGGGGAACACTTTGCAGATGGCGTCCCATGTTACCCCTTGCACCTCCATTAGTAGGACGAAACCTTCAATGTGAGTTTTGGGATCGGTATGGCCCTTGTATGGTGTCATGGTCGGCATGCTGAATCTTTTTGGGAATTTCTCTGATTTTATTTCTTCTGTGAGGGGGGACTCATCTTTGCCGTCCTGGACATCCCCTCTGTTTGTATTGGGGTATACTCCCCATTTGACCAGCTCCTCTCGCAGCCAAGATTTCATGCTGCTATCTTTGGTTCCATTCCGCCTCATGCGGTCTCCTTTCTTTCTGTTATCCCGGGGGTGGTGCTTCTCGTGGCCGGTATCTTCTCGTACTTCTTCGTCATATTCTTTTTCCTTTCGCCGGGTGTTGCGAGGGCTATCATAGGAGGGGTCTGGTGATGATTTGTCACTCTCTTCCTCCCATGTGTCCTCGGTCTGGGAATCTTCCTGAACCACTACAGATCTTACCCTGTAAGGATCCCTCCTCCGGGGTCTGTCGTCCTCACTTATATCGACAATTCTCTTTCCTTCTGCTATGTCGTTCCTTCGTCGGCTAGTCCCGGCCTCAAATTTTCCATTGTGTGCTCCTTCTATCCTTTCCAACCGGTCTACTATGGTTTTTAGCAGAGTTTGGCTTTCCTCCCTTTCTTTCCTAAGGTTCTCCTCAATCTTCTCCATCCAATCTGCAGCCGAGCTCCCTGATGGTTGGTGGCTTCCGTCTTCCGCTATTGTCTCACTACGCGAGTTGCTTTTTGTTGAGTTCCCCACAGACGGCGCCAACTGTTGACGGCTGATTTTGGTCTCAGGGTAATATTGGAATATCACTCCCGAGGAAATCCTCCTTCAATAATGAATTTGTTTGGTTATGGGGGACAAAAGGCAAATTTAGCAAAAGACAGATAAACACACCAATCAACAAGGAGATTTAACGTGGTTCGGTGGATTCGGATCCGACCTACGTCCACGGACACAAAAAAGATGGTACTTTTATTACTTAAACACTCTTCTCGGGTCTCTACAAGCCAGAGCTTGAAGATTCAGATCACTAATTTTGTTGATGCCTTTTACACATACTATGTCCTCCTATTTATAATAACACAGAAATCAGACTCCTATTTTCATAAGAAATCCTAATTGAACTTAGTCTATTCTCCTTGCAAGGATTCATAGCCTGATATTCTCTTCTCTTTTCTTATTCCTTTTCGGATTCTGGCTTCATTTCCTTGTGAGAGTAGGATAACTCGTTTTATCTTATCCGCAAGAATAGGGTGTCGTCATCTTGAACGCGTCTCGCCGTCTGGTCGGTCTTCATGAGGTCGGTCATGACAGTCTTTTATGTTGAGAGTGTTTCTGCCGACCTTAGAGTGCTCGGTCATCCGAACCAAAGTGGTCGGTCTTTACATATTGTGGTCGGGTCGGCTTTGATGATCTCAACCAGTCAGGGAATTACCCTCATGTCCTCGTCATGCTGTCTCAAATGTCATAGTGCCTGAAAACACCATCAACACTAAGATATATAATAATAAGGGAAAAAGCAAAAAGAAAAACGCAAATGTCATTTTCCCTAATAAAAATCGAGGAAAAAGGAAAAAGAAAATGCCCACAAATCAAAAGAAGATGATGAAGAAACAGAAGTCATAACTTAGAAGACTGTTTGTTACCTAATTTAAAAAAGGTGACTAGACACGCCCGGTGGGACTCGAACCCACAATCGCCTGATTAGAAGTCAGACGCCTTATCCATTAGGCCACGGGCGCTTTGCTTCTGTAACGCATTATTGATTATTAATATAGGTATTAAACCAAACTTGGCTATTAAAAAACATTCTAAACAATTATTTATTTATTTAAATTAAATAGAATAAGATTATGAAATAAAATAAGGAAATCGTAAATAATTTAATTTTAAAAAAACTTTACTAAGTTAGAATTTTGAGTATTCTCTTATCAAAAAGTCTTTTCATCTTCAATTAAACATCAAGCAGAGGAAAATGAATCAAAAAAGTATAATAGGTGCAAAATGAACCAACAGATTGAAGGAAAATCTGCAACATTAATCAGGTTCTGGACATCAGATGCATCATCAATTACTGAAGCTTGTTGAAGCCTTGGAAATTCCAGCAAGAGTCTTATTGTTCACATAAATGCATAACAAAATGTTAAGAAATACATTTGGTATGATTATTGAAAGCAACCATTTGCCTGCAGAGAACCTATGGAATCACATTCTCTCTCTCATTTTTTTTTTTTGCCCCCTTTGTTACATTCTAAATACACCATAGTTGGTATCTTCGAAAGGGCGGTTCAAGGAAGCACAAATGCTGAACCCTATGATATCTCTTGTGTCAGCTGGGTCGATGATACCGTCATCCCAGAGTCTTGCTGTGGAGTAATAAGCGTTTCCTTCTCTTTCATAAGCCTCTATAACCTTTCCCTTGAATATTTCCTCTTCTTCCTCTGTCCACTGTCATACAAGTTCATGCATGGACACATGTAACCACACACTTTGCTGTTTCCGAATGAAAATAAAATAATATCCTTTTTTTTTTAGCAGGGAAATAAAGCCAACCTCAATTCTTTGTTTTTTCTTGTTGGCCTTTTCTATTTGAGACAGCACACCAGCAGCCTGAATATTGACAATGAAATAAATAAATACCCTAACTCAGAGAAGAACCAGCATCTTGTAGATTGTTCACAACAAGCACAAAGCATTTATCGAAATAGTTAGATTGATGACTTTATAAATCCACGCGCAATAAAATATTGAAAGGAGAGGCTACCTGAGCACCGCCCATCACAGATATTCTGGCATTTGGCCAAAGAAACATGAAATTGGGACTATATGCACGCCCACACATTGCATAATTTCCAGCACCAAAACTTCCACCAACAATTATTGTAATTTTTGGTACCTGTACAAGGAATGATTAGAAAAGGTCCAAAGATAATTATCTTCCTCTTTCATATTTCCCTTGTATTTTATCTGCAAATCTTTCTTACTAAAAACAGAACAATCTAAATTGCACAAACTTCCATTACTGACCTTAGCACAAGAAACCGCCATCACCATTTTTGCTCCAGACTTTGCTATACCATTTGCCTCAGATCTTGAGCCAACCTAAGAGACAAACAACTATTATGGTTCCAGGTTTCTATAACTTTTATGATCTACCATCTTAATTACTTGGCATCATTTAAAAGGGAAGCATGATCATCAACTACTGGGAAAAAAAAGGATTTGAAGAAACTTGAACAATCAGGCTCATTCATGTCTTACAACATTTGGTTTGATTTCACCTCTCCTTATAATACAAGATATGAGTATGTTGGAAGCTTCATTAACAGATCAATGGATAGAGAAGAAAGGATCACATACCATGAATCCAGTAATATTCTGAAGAAAAACCAACGGAATTTTCCGTTGAGTGCAAAGTTCGATGAAATGGGCCCCTTTTAGAGCAGATTCATTGAATAAAATCCCGTTGTTTCCAATAATTCCCACAGGTTGACCAAAGATTTTAGCAAAACCTGTCACAAGTGTCTGCAAAGATGCAAATCCAACAGGAGTTACAAACTCATAGACATTAGAATGTAACACGATTGATTTAAAACTCAAGTGTGCTTAAGTGTCCTCACAGTGCCATACAATTTCTTGAATTCATCAAATTCACTTCCATCAACAATGCGAGCAATAACTGATCGAATATCAAAGGACTGCTTGAGGTCTGCTGGTGCAATGGAACGAAGCTCTTTTACGCCATATAAAGGTTCTTTATATTCAGGATTTTGACACTGAAACCCATCCATTATTCCCCGTCTTCCAGCCATGTGCAAGTTCTTCACAATACTCCTTCCAATAGAAAGTCCATGCAGTTCATCTAACAAATATAAATGCATATACATAAATAGTCATGGAAACAAAGGACACAGCTAGGGGTGGCAATTTGGGTCAGGATTCATTTATTCGTTCGATTCGATTCGCTTTAAAGCGAATACGGGTTTGAAAAACGAATCGAATACGAATCCATCATATTTTGATTCGATTCGTTTAGGATTCGATATAAATTCGATTCGTTGATTCGTTTTGCCACCCCTAGACACAGCAAAGATAACATTAACTTCAGAAGTGTTAGTGTTGCACATAGAAGATGTGGAAAACACCACATGACCAAAGCAATACCTTGAGCAAAATAATCCGAAACTCCTGATGTCTTACAATGCACAGCAGCACCTCCCAAATCCTCTGCAGAGACTTCCTCTCCAGTAGCAGCCTACTGAAAGTTCTCCTTTAGATATTATTTATAATTACAAACATAAATATGACATGAATAGTAGATATTATATGCATGCACACTGACATAAACTGATATGCAAGTGTATATGATGCACGATATCATAAAAGCCATACAGAATACAAAGAAATTGTGGAACTGATCTAGGAATTACTGCAAAAATTGATTTGGCACATCAGAAAGTCCAGAACTAACCTTTACAAGTGGGGGTCCGGCTAGAAAAATGGTACCGTTTCCCTTTACCATAACACTTTCATCAGCCATTGCAGGAATATAAGCACCTCCAGCAGTGCAGGAACCTAGTACTAATGCAATTTGAGGGATGCCTTCAGCCGACATTAGGGCTTGATTATAGAAAATTCTTCCAAAATTTTCCTTGTCAGGGAACACTTCTGCCTGCTTGGGAAGGAAAGCACCTCCACTGTCTACAAGATATATGCACGGTAATTTGCATTGTGCGGCAATTTCTTGTGCCCTAAGATGCTTCTTAACAGTGATGGGGTAATATGTTCCTCCTTTAACAGTAGGGTCGTTAGCAACAAACATGCAAAGCCGTCCATGCACTGGGCCGATTCCAGTTATTATCCCACCAGATGGTAAGGGTTCTTCATATAATTCATGTCCTGCAAGCTTTATATACAGTATATATTATAAGAGACTGCGACATCAAAAACAACAATCAATATATCTGGTTCAATCAACTAAGAATAAGAACTAGTACATCGTCATTTGACATGAAATGTTTCTAGCATAAGGCAACAATGCAAGCTTGTCTTCGTGTTCATACTAAGTGCTAATAATGTCAATGGTCTGCTTAACCTAAATAGACCAGAGGGTTTCAAAATACAAATCAGCCCTTGCATCAAAATATATTTATTAGCTAGATCATAGGATTCATAATTCTGTTCTTCAAATCTTTCATCATGTGTTAGTATATTCCAAATTGCATCATTGTGATAACACAAAGGGCTATGGCAAATAGTTACTCCTAATTCCCTGGATGCTTCCACGGAAAAGAAAATGCATATATTCAGCCCCTAGCATTAGGGGAATTAATATTAACAACAAATCCAAAAAAGTAAAAACATCATTAAACAAATTTCTGTCATTGCGTCAATCAACAGACTTACAACTATCCCCGGGTTTAAACCAATTATAAAATTTTACTTACAAACTTATCCCATTTTTGAAAGTAAAACTTACACCCCAACAATACAATTATAGCAGTTTAAACAAAACAAGTGATTCAATTCCTAGCAAAGATCCCCACATAGATGGCACAACCAGTTTTTTTTACTTTCAGTGTAATGAAATTTTTTTTTAACCCAAGTTTGAAATTGGCGAAATCTTATCAACATGAACTTAAAGCCCTTAGTCACCCCAGTTCAAATACCCTAAAATTCAAGTTTTTCCACCTACAATTCAGCACCTGCAACACAACAAATCAATAATAATTACTGCAATGACGCAACACAAAACCTGAGAAAGCTCAAGAAATGAAGAACCGGAGTCAATGAGGCGATCAATTCTCTCTCTAGGCAAAAGCTTGTTCCTGCTCCTGTTTCTCTGCACAGCCGATGCACCTCCTCCATCAAGAACCTTAAAACCCAACAAAAACCCACAACCAAAATGACATCAACACACCATTCAACTACACAATGCAATTCAAAATGACAGGAACCAAAAAAATATATATATATTTACTTTGTCGATGTGGGATTTGAGTTCAGAGACCAATCCTTGCATGACCTGGGAGTTTCTTACAAATGCCTCTGAGTTTCTGTCCACGCCATCAGGAAGGACCCCCAAACACAAGGCTCTTGTCTGAATCGAGTTTCTCTTCAGCACTGAAGCTGTTCTCCTAAATAAAGTGCCCAGCATTTTGCTTCCTCTGTTTTCTCACAGTTTGGTCTCCCTCCCTTTTCTTTGATTTCTTTCTATCGCCTCGCTGCTGCTTGCTTATGTGTAATTCATATCAGCTGCAGCCCATGTTTGTAAATTAATTAATTAATTAATTAATTAAATGTTTTTCTTTTTGAAGTTATTATTTAGTATTAATTTGTGGTGATAAAAAAAGTATTTTTTTTCCTCTGTGATAGCTTCGAGATTGGAGAATGGATAGAGATCAATAGATAGATATGTTGATGGCCGACTTTTTTTTTAAGATGAAAATTTATTTATACATAAAAATATTCAGATGTAATTACACTATTATAAAAAGCTCGAATATAAATTTATCACATCCTAAGATTCAAACAATTAATTATATAAAATAATATACGTATTATGTGTTTTTTATAATGAATAGAGATATATATGTTAGGGATATGCCCTATACCCAACTTATGGATGAACTATATGTACATGTATTTGTAATATTTTTATTAATTAATAAAATGACAATCTTTATTATACGTGTCTTACATAAATTATATAAATCATCAAACACTGTAATAAAGCCCTTTGAGTAATAAGATGATGACTTTCACGCCTTATGAGAATCATTACTCTTAAACGTTCCTAGTCATAGTTTTGTGATAATTTGGGCTTTCACAAAGCGGAGAGACTAGCATAATGATATGATCCGCCCTTAAGTGGGTAGTCGATCTCATAGGCTACTAGCGGAGATCCGTCCGCTTAGTGTATCACATGGATGCATGAGTTGTTCGTGTCCATCGAACTGACCGCCGAAAGTTTTCACATGGAGTGTTTATCCCATGTGTCTGTGAGAACTTTCATGTATCGATTGTATGACTAGTTCTTAGACTTGAGATCTTTACAATCTTATGTGTGGATCAAATAACTTTGGCATTCTCCTTCCAGGTTCAAAAGATCCGGTCATAAGGGTATGATTGGGTCATTTGTTGAAACACATGAAGTTTGTAAAGATACAACAAAGAATCGCCACTCTCTCGGATAATATTTTCTTATAAGAGTAGTATTCCAGTTCGCTGGTTGATATGTGTGATCAGTGCTTGAGACTATGGCCGCAGCGGAAGAATCATGTGAGATTCTTGGGTTAGCACGATTCATGACACTATCAACATCATACCTTTGACTATATGGGTAGACACTTTCTATACCCTAGGTCAAACGGTGGGGATACAGTGAGTCGAGGGACCGTATCATATGTAAATCGCATACATAATGAGTATATATATATATATTTCTTTCTTTCTCATTTGGGGGCATTGGCATGTTGCTAGATGTCAACCTTGGTCATTGAAATCGAACGACCATCTGATCGGAGGGTAATTTATGTTCGATTAAATTATCACGATTCATTTCATGTCCACTTGAGGGGAACCCAAAAGGTCACACACAACAAAGTCGAAATCAATGGTTAATAGTGCACAGTACAAATTTAACAGCATATATGATTGCTGTAGGAATTGTTCATAAATGGTTCAATGTGTTTAATTATTGAACAGATCATTTATGAGGTTCCATAGTGGCTTAGGGATTGGTGAATGACGATAGGGGAACTTTGGGAATTGGAATAAATAAATAAATAAACGTGAATAGTAAAAAAAATTATTTGTTATTTGTTTTGAATTCCAATTCGGCCCAAACTCTTATTAGGGTTTTATAATCTCATTAAACCACTAAATTAAGATCCAATGGCTAAGATTAAATTAACATTTATCCCACATCGGATTCTTAATTAATTTTGTTGTCTTTGGAGCACCTATATAAACCCAATGAATACTTTACAATTTTTGCACCAAACCTTTCATATCTTGGGTTTATATAAGTGAGCAACTCTAAAGTTTAAGAGTAAGCCACTGATTTCGAGGATCCTTAAGTCTAATTGACTAGAGGAACCTCGAGTTAAAAATTTTTGAGGTATTTGCCTAGGCTAGCACCAAAGGCAAAATACCCGTGCACTCAAAGCGTAATCTTGCCGTTGAGTTTGGCTTTGGTGTGTGCACCTTTGGAGGCCACACACTTGGGTGGCTCTTTGGAACGTGGAAGAGCTTACTGAGTTCGAGAAAAGCTTGTAGATTGGAGGGAGGACTGAATGAGTCTTCTGTTCAAGTAAGTCTTTTTCTTTCTTTATTTTAATTAGAGTTCTTATGATAGTTAGCATGTTTAGGCTTATGTTCTTTGCATGTTTTATGAGTTTTTATGCTTAGAATATATAGTAACATGTCTAGGCTTGTAGAATAATCAAAACAAATGGGTCTTGGGCAAAGTGATAGCGGTATCATAATTGATAATTTATTTAATTTTCCGCTGCGTACTCGTGGCCGCTTCCCAACAATATATTCATGGTCGACTTGGACTAAAATAAAATAGAATAATCAATAAATATTAGATTTTAATTTCTTTTTCTTTTTCTTTTTTTGTAAAATTTTAAATATTTTATATATTATAAAACACAATGGTGTGTGGGAAAGAGAGTGTAACGGATGGTTAGGATTAAGAGAAATAATATATCCAAAGGCTATCTTTATGTGGCTTAATTGGCGGCTCAGATCATTTTATTATAATCTAATGGCTGATAAAAAATCATTTCATTATAGAATCTTTATAAAAATGACTACCAAATAAATTAAAGAATAAAATCATTTATTAATGGAAAATGAAAACTACCAAATAAATTAAATAATAGAATCATTTATTAATGGAAAATGAAAACATTTCATTATAAACAAATTAAATAACAGAATCTCAATCTCTCTGTACATTCTGTAATATTGTGCCGTTGGCACGGGCACACACTAGTTTTATACAAAACTAAAAAGATAATTGAATCAAAAGTAATTTAATTTAAAAAATTATCGGAGGCATATCTTACATTTTCCTCTCAAGTATCATAAGCTGCAGCTGCATTTACAAAATTAAAAATATAAAAATTGATTTCAAATCATTAGTCTCGTGTTGAACCTAAATAATTCAAAATATTAATTTGAAAGTGGGTGTGGTACCAATTAAGAAGAATATGAGAAAAATACGTTTAACATAATTTAAGTATGTATAATGTAGACTTCTAAATATTTCGGTGAGAAAATGAAAATAAATTGTACTATTGACATTGAGAAAGACATAAGTCGCACCTAATGATATAAAATTTTTCTTTTGATTTTATTATATCGAGTAATTTCATCTATCCCACACTAAATAAATGTAACTGCAACTGTGATGAAACTCTGTAGCACCTTGTGTGAGTTGTGCTAAAGAAGTGGATTACCAAGCTGTTGTGATTCACTTGATCAAGAGGAAAACCGAATTTGTTTCTATTACTATTAAGAATAGAATTATAAGTTTACAAAATGAAACTTTACAAAACCTCACTCTACACTCTCTAACACTCTTTGAGATAATTCCTAAGCATACTGGAAGGCTGAATTTATAGTACAAAAATGGTTACTGTTCACCCTTGATTTGTGCCACTCATCACTCATTGATTCATGGTGATGGAAGCTTTCCACCAAAAGTATTTTGTTTCTTTTTTCAATTAGTCTTCAAGGGTGGCCTGCAGTTGGTAGGATGTGGATGCTTGCTGGATGTTGACATGTCAACTTGATGGCAGTGACTTGCAGCTGGATCATCTAGAAGCAGTTACATGGTATGCATGCTTCATGCAGCAACTGGTCATTACAATTCTCCCCCTCCAGCTACGTCTGAAGCAATTGTCATCTGACAGCTATCCCGGCTATGTCTCTGCACAGCTCTAACTTGTCCCGAGTAACCACATTTGTTAACATGTCCGCTGGATTATCATCTGTATGGATCTTCACTAGTCTCAGCAGTTGTTGATCCATCACCTCGCGTATCCAGTGATAGCGAATATCAATATGTTTCATCCGGGAATGATACATTGAGTTTTTGCTCAAGTCCAGAGCACTCTGACTGTCACAATGTATCTTGAAATCTGTCTGCTTGATCCCTAACTCTTGGAGAAAATGCTTTAACCACAATGTTTCCTTTCCTACCTCAGCTATAGTGATATACCCAGCTTCTGTTGTGGATAATGCAATACACATCTGCAATATTGACTGCCATGACACGGCTCCCCCTGTAAAAATATAGATGAATCCTGATGTAGATTTTCTACCATCAAGATCTTCTGCCATATCTGAATCTGTATAGCCTTCCAAGATCGGATCAGCTCCCCCGTAACACAGACGAAACTTCGATGTACCCTTGAGGTACCTGAGAATCCATCTGACTGCCTCCCAGTGTTACTTTCCAATGTTAGAGAGAAAACGGCTCACTACACCCACTGCGTGTGCAATATCCGGCCTGGTACATACCATTGCATACATTAGGCTTCCAACAGCTGAAGAATATGGTATTGATGACATCTCTTCTATCTCTTTCTTGGATGAGGGACACAAACTCTTGCTCAGTTTGAAATGGTGCGCTAGCGGAACGCTGACTGGTTTGGCTTTCTATATATCAAACCTCATGATAATTTGTTCAATATAACTCTTCTGTGAAAGCCACAACTTCTTGTTCTATCTGTCACGAACAATCTCAATTCCCAAAATCCGTTGAGCTGGTCCTAAATCTTTCATGTCGAAAGACTTATAGAGTTCTTTCTTCAGCTGGCTGATCTTCGCTGCTTCTTGTCCAACAATCAACATGTCATCTACATACAGTAGAAGAGCAACAAAATTTCCATCTGGAAACCTCTGAATGTATACACATTGGTCTGATGCAGTTCTTTTGTATCCTTGACCCACCATGAATGAGTCAAACTTCTTGTACCACTGCCTCGGTGCTTGTTTGAGCCCGTACAAGCTCTTTTCAGCTTGCAAACAAGGTTTTCTTTTCCTGAAACCTTGAATCCTTCTGGCTGCTCCATGTAGATTTCTTCATTTAGATCACCATGAAGAAATGCTGTTTTGACATCCATCTGTTCAAGCTCCAAGTTCAATCTGGCTACTAATCCTAGAATAACTCGGATTGAAGCCATTTTCACCACTGGTGAAAATATCTCATCAAAGTCAATTCCATTTTTCTGTATGAATCCTTTGACCACTAGCCGAGCTTTGTGTTTCACCACTTTTCCGCTGCCATTTTTCTTGAGCTTGAACACCCATTTGTTATTCAGTGCTTTCATTTCATGTGGGAGCTTTACTATCTCATAAGTGTTATTTTTCTGCAGAGATTTCATATCACACTGCATTGCGTGCAGCCATTTATCTTTATCTTTATGAGATACAGCTTCGTTGAAGGTTTATGGCTCCCCCTCGTCAGTAAGCAGAATGTATTCTGATCTTGAGTATCTGGCTGATGGAATCTGGCATCGCTCAGATCTTCGTACTGGAGGTTCTAGCTGTATGTTGTCATCTGGATCTGTGGATGATCCCGAAGCATCTGATGGAAAATGCTGCAGCTCCCCCTGCTCAACATCTCCTTCCTCCTCTGATTCTGCTTCTGGCATGTCTTGCACCCCATCGTCATCTGTGGCCACTGGTGTTGGTGCTGGGGTTGTGTCTGGATTTGCATCAGCTTTGTTGGCACTGGATTTAGAAGACATCTTGTGTTTTTCAATGTCTTCTATTGTCTGGTCTTCGAGAAACACTACATCCATACTTCTGATGAACTTCCTTTCCTTCGGGTCCCACAGCCTGTATCCAAATTCCTCGTCTTCATAGCCTATGAAGATGCATGGAGTAGTCCTTGCATCGAGCTTCTGCCTGAGCTCCTTGGATACATGTGCAAACATCCAAATATTCTGAGGTGAGAATATGAGGGATTCTTACCAAACCACACTTTCTCTGGAATCTCGTAGTTCAATGGTGCAGATGGTGATCTGTTGATCAGGTAGCATGCGGCACGAATAGCTTCTCCCCATAATGGCTTTGGCAGCTTAGCCATGCTGATCATGCTTCTGACTTTCTCCATAATGGTGTGGTTTATCCTTTCAGCGGCACCATTGTGTTGTGGGGTGCGTGGAACAGTCCTCTCGTGTTGAATGTCGTGGCTTCCGCAGTAGGCATCGAACTCCATGGAAGTGTATTCGCCTTCATTGTCTGTGCGAAGGCACTTCAGTTTCTTCCCTGTTTCACGCTCGACCATGGCATGTAACAGTTTGAAATAGTCCAGGACTTGATCTTTTGATTTCAGAAAATACACTCATACTTTCAGAAAAGTTTCGTCAATGAAAGTCAGAAAATATTTATTACCGCATAGTGAATTTACCTCCAAAGGACCACATAGATTAGAGTACACCAGACTGAGTAACTCTGATTTTCTTGTAGAAGAGAAATTGAAAGAGACTTTGTGTTGCTTACCGAATAGACAATGGTTGCAAGGATCCAGAGCAGCATTTTTGGAGACAGAGATTAGATCTTTCTTTGTCAAGGTAGAGAACCCTTTTTCACCCATATGACCGAGTCTCTGGTGCCACAGATTCTGAGAAGCCTCCGGTTCAGTTACATATAGGCTTTCTGCATAAATCTTCACATGAGTCTTGTATAAGGTTCCACAGATGTGTCCTCGGGCGATGACCATGGCACCTTTTATCATCCTCCAAGTGCCATTGTTGAAGTGGCTAGCATAACCCTGTTTGTCAAGGGCTACCCTCGAGAGTAAGTTGAGCTGAAGTTCTGGAACATGTCTAACCTCCTTCAGGGTTATTGTATACCATGCATTTGTCAACAACTGTATTTCGCCAATTCCCACAATCTGAGAAGAACTGGTATTCCCCATCTTCACTGCTCCAAAGTCTCATGTTTTATATGTTGTGAAAAAATCCCTGTGAGGAGTGACGTGGTAGGATGGTGCAGTATCTACCACACATTCGACATCCTGAGTTGCGGTGTGAAGGCATGATTCTTCTTGGTCGGAGCATATAGCTACATCTACCGTGGTAACTACTAATGTCTCCGCATCATTCTTCTTCGGCTGGTTATTGCCTTGTCCCTGCTCCCGTTGCAGTTTCCGACAATTCTTCTTTAAATGGCCTTCTATGCACAATGGAAGCACTTGTATGTCTTTTTCTCGTCCTTGGATTTGCCTCTGATTTGCTTCTACCTCTCCTCCCACCTTGATGTTTCTCTTGTTATCTTCCTCGTTGCTCCCGAGACAATGGCTTCTCTTTGATCTGAGCCCAGGTCTTTTCTTCTGGCTTCTTCAGTTGACAGTGCATCATTTACCATAGGCATGGTAAGTTTGCCTCCTAGAGCTGAGTTGCTGAGAGTAACCACCAGAGTCTCCCAGCTATCAGGAAGAGAACTAGGTAGCAATAGGGCTTGAACTTCGTCTGTCAGTTGCATGTCTACTGCAGACAACTAGTTCACCAGGCTTTGGAACTATTTGGTATGTTCTGCAACGGAAGTTCCACTCCGTAGCTTCAGGTTCACCAAATGCCTCATGTCTTCCAATTTCCTCCACATTTCATAAGCATCTGTGTCATGTGCTACGTGGTGGAAGACACTGTGACCGATCCACTGCCTAATCTGACCCAAAGTTCTGTTGTTGAGTTTATTCCAGTCATACTCCTTAACAGACTCTAGTTTCACTCCCTTCATCTCGATGACATCAAACAGGTCTTTAAAATGTAAAAAATCTATCATACGAGGTATCCAGAGGGAGTAATTAGTTGTAGCCAATTTAATCATTGCACCAGAAGATGAATCTTCCATTTCCATTTTAAGTTTTAAAGTTTAAAATGAAAATATACTAAAATCGGGGCTAAATTTCACAAATCGGAGGTCACCGTTGAATTCGGAACGGTCGAAAATGGTGGAATACACACTTCGTTGGTCTAAATCTGACACATGGGTTGATTTGTAAATTCCTAAAAGTTATGGGGTAAATTGTAAATTTCAAAACTTCAGGGGGCTAAATGAAATTTACCAAGCTGCTGATGTATCTGCTGATGTGGCAGCTGATGTGGCAGTGATGACGTGGTAGATGTTGGACCGGCTTGATGACGTGGCAGACACGTGGCGCTGACGTGGCGAATGACGTGGTTGGATGGCGTGGCAAGCTGACGTGGCAGCTTGCGTGGCGATGATGTGGCACCACGTGGTCGTCTTCTTCCTTCAGACGCGCATGTGGCGCGTGGCGAGAGTGGGCTTCACTCTCACGAAGAGTGGCGGAGCGTGCGGGCTCCTCGGATGTCCGTTTGATCGCTGAAAAATACCACCGAACTCGTCTCGACGAAGGGTGGCCTGCAGTTGGTAGGATATGGATACTTGCTGGATGTTGACATGCCAACTTGATGGCAGTGACTTGCAGTTGGATCATCTAGAAGCAGTTGCATGGTATGCATGTTTCATGCGGCAACTGGTCATTACACAAGCGGCATCAGCTCGCAATCAATAAGTAGTTGAAATAATCATGGAGCAGTTCATTCTTTACCAGTATTCCTCTATAAACAGAAAAAATATATTATGTCAGTTGTGGGACCCAGCTACTGTGAGAGAGATGACATATACACCCGAAACATAATATACCACCTCATTGTTGGACAATTATGACCCATAACATCACTATTTGTACTGAACATGGTGTTGTTGTACAAATTAACTATGTAACAAAGGAAATTGCTCTTTTATCATTTGTAATTGGATTACTCTTGGTTCATAATGAACCTGCCCCAGCTTTCGGGTAGAGACTATAAGATCAAATATTTGGCATTCTCGGCCATGTAGGTTTTGCCCAGCTAACCTTAGCTGTTCGATGTCAACAATCATCTGCGACACCTAGTGCTTGACAGATGTATCATCTGACATACGCGAGCAAAAGAGCTTCTTTTGCAATTTATACTTCTAATATCTAAGAATATATCTATTAAGATCCTTTAATTTCAACATCATGGTATAAGGATCTAATCCTTAGTTTTGACGACAAAATTAAAGTGTCATTGCATCAAGCATAAATGATTGAGCACTAAAGTTATCATCACCATGAGTCTTCCAAAACTCATGCTCCACTATTTGCTCAACTCCGGGCTCAGGCCCGAGAGGTTTCTCTATTAAATAGAATAACTTCTTAGTTCACAGGACTACCCTGATGTTCTATTCCCAATCTGAAAATTGGAGCCGTTTAAAAAACATTTTCACCCAGGATTATGTTCTAAACGCTAATCTTTCAGTTATCTTGATTCCAATAGTCCAACTATCCAATCAACGATTTCGGGTACAATTGAATATAATGATTACTATAGTCTAACTATATAATCAACTATAATTTGATTGGTTAAATTCAAATATATTGATTACTATAATCCAATTATATAATCAATTATAAATGAAGTAGTTTGAATACAGTCCAACTGTTTAATTTAAAACAACAATTAAATATTTTAAATAATGACGAAAAAATAATGAGCGCGTATTGGCAAGTATCTAAACGAAATTACAAATGTAGTACTTACCTCCCACTATTTTTCGGCGAGCCTCTAACCCTCTGTGGAGTACTCGGGAAACCTAGTTTCCTAGTGGGCTAGGATCCCGTTAAATAACACACAACCTTGAATTTGGCCAACAAGTTGTATGAAACTTCACTAGGTAGATCTCTAAGATCAATTAGATCTCATCCAATTCTTAGATCCAGTAGGTGGACCTCCAAGTCCGAAACATATATATATAATATATATGCCAATATATCCAATATATATTCCTAACATTTTCCTCTGAATCAACTAAGCATTGGCTTTGGCACAACAAGCTTAATGATTCCAGTTAAGCAGGACCCATTGACTTTGGAAAGCTTCGTAATCGATGTCGATGGACAAGAAGTGATCTTGACTTTGGCCAACAAATCACAACTTGGACAAGACATGCGATGGAACAAAGCCTTCATGATTCAAACACATCCGCGATGGAAAAAGGTCTTGACTTTGGCCAACAAACCAGTGCCAATCTTGGATCTTGAGAATGAATCACTCAATGGAAAGAAAACGCTTAATATTTATTGAGGGTTTTTCGCGTAATTGGCAACCAATTAATTATCTTTGATTAGGTCCCATCATACACCCTTAAACATGCATTCTAAAATAATAATAAGGCGCGATAAATAAATTAATAATGATATGCGGATGGATATATAATACAATTTGTTCCTAGAATAAATCTCTCACTTTCCTCTCTCCCGCTAGCACAAATCTTACTTCTACCCAATTACATAACACTTCTAAAGAAACCTCATTTACATTGAGGGAATAGGTGAGAAGAGAAATACAAAGAGTCAAAAGGTAATAGGCTGGACACGCAGGTCCAATTTAATAAATTCTAAATTTATTACAACAATTTCCAAAATTGCTCTCACCCATCTAATATCCATCTGATATACATTATTCATACATCACATCCATGTATTCACACAAAGCATGTTATCAATCAATCTAATCCAATTAATTAATCTTTGATTAATGACCATCCAATGTTCAAACAACGATTTGATTTGCGCGAGTCCAACTCGTTTAAGAATAAATACTCAAAGTGCGTATTCTTAAATTATATCGAACTACAATATCAAATCCAATTTAATTCGTATTCAATACTAATTCTTTATTTAATTCCAAATTAATAATTACACTTTAAATGTGCCTTTTAGACTTGGATTCCAAATCCAATCTTAACGGGTCTCAAAGGCCCAATTAGTATCCAATACTATTCAATTAAAGTCCAATGGGCTTTCAATTAATTTATTAAGGCATGAACTTTGGCAACCAAAGCCCAATAAAGAATCACCATTTGCCAAAATCAATTAGGCCCATTAGGCCCAATTAAATTATAAAGGCCCAAATATCATATTTGGACTTTATGGAAATGGTTTTAGGCCCAATTGGATCCAACCAATTATCATAAACCAAACTTGGCACAACCAAGCCCATTAACCCCAAATACAACATTATTAGACCAATTCTAAATTAACCCAATTAATTAATCACAATATTCCAAATATCACAATTTAATTAATTAAAGTGTAATTGCCATAATTAATTAGTTAAATTAATATTTCCAAAACACCAATTACACTAATTAATCATGCTTTAACTAATCAACTTATGTCCAACACAAATTGAAGCAAAATCAATCCAACATGCTCTCCAAGGCTCACGGCAATTCAAGGGATTTTATATCCGATTTTGATTTCAATCCAATTAAATCACAAATCAATATATCCTAACATTTTAAACACATCCAATGGCTTAAAATGAAAATCACCATGACCTACAAGGGTCCTATAGATTCGGCCAAGGTAAGCAATTAGGGGAAAATTAATCTAATTAATTTTTCTCCAAATTCATCATGCATAACTCTTAGTTATCATAATCTAAGCATACTCAACCAATCAATTTGAAGAAATCATGCTCAAATCACAAAATCCCAAATTAAAGTTTAAGAACCCTAAATTCAATTTCATGCTCAATTATGGCTCTGATACCATTGTTGGGTTATCTTGATCGAACCAAGATCAATTAAGCAAGAAATCATGTGAATAAGCAAAGTAAAAGGTTAGTTTGGCAAAACCTACATGGCCGAAAATGCCAAAGATTTGATCTTATAGTCTCTACCCGAAAGCTATGGCAGGTTCATTATGAACCAAGAGTAAACTCTTGGAGAGTTGATGGCTATGCTCAAGGAGGTAGAGCCAGAGCTTCTAAAAGGGGCAAAGGCAAAATCATCACAGTCTTCTGGGAAGACAAATGACATATCCCAAGATGTCTGCCTAAACTGTGGCAAACGGGGTCACTGGAAGCGTGACTGCCGTATGGACAAGGCAGACATAAAGGAAGTGAAGGTGGGGCAAGGCTCCGAATTCAAGCATGTTTGTCATAAACATGTTCACTACTAGTTTCAAAATTGGATTTTGATACTAGATGTGGTACATAAATATATATACTGCTGTGCGGGATCTGTTGATAAGCAGGAGACTGGCTTCAGTTGAGATCGACCTGCGAGTCGGAAACGGGACGAGAGTTGCTATTTTGGCCGTAGAAACCTAAGTTTAGGAACTACCTTTTGGGTTTGTACTTAAATTAGGAAATTGTTATAATATACCTAGTTTGACTAGAATCATTATCTCTATATCTAGTATAACCCGTTGAGGGTATACCTTTATATTCTAGAACACTAAGTGTTTTATTTTATAAAGATGATATTGAGATAAGCACATTAGATGTGAATAACAGTATTTATATTTTGAATATAAATGAATCTCAAACGTATAACATGACAAACAAATAGCTCAAACTGATTTAACCAGATGAGACTTATTTGTGGCATTGTTGTCTGGGACACATTAATAAGACTCGTATATCCACACTTTCGAAGAGTGGGTACTAGGACGGATTTGATTCTAATCAAATGATGTTTACGAATCTAGTTTATTAGGCAAAGTGCCTAAAACACCTTTTACTTGGTAAAAGTGCAAGTGCCACCGATCTGTTAGCCCTCGTTCATAGTGACGTAAGTGGGCCCATATCTAGCTAGGCTAGAGGTGGATATGAATACTTCGTAACCTTTACGGATGTGGCATCGCGTTATGGTTATGTGTATCTTAATGAAACACAAGTCATAAACTTTTAGAGTTTCAACTCGAAGTAAATAGACAAACTGGCTAAAGTATTAAACTGTCACGGTTAGACCGTGGTGGAAAATACTTAAGCAATAAGTTTCTCGAATATTGAAAGAGTATAGTATTCTTTCATAAATGACTCATCTCGGAACACCTCATTTTGATGGTGTGTCCGAATAGAGAAACCGAACTTTGTTGGACATAGTAAGGTTAATGATGAGTCGCTCTGAGTTACCATTTCCTTCTAGGAATACGCATTTAACAGTGCAATACTTATTTTGAATAAGGTTCCATAAAAAATCTGTTGGACAGACTTCATATTAGATATTAACAGGAAATAAACCAGGTTTTTTTCATTCCTGAAGATTTGGGTATGCTGGGCATATGTTTGGATGATACCAAACTAGAACCCAAATTGGATAAGTGTCTAATTTGTAATTGGTTATCCTAGGGAAACCAAAGTATAGTACTTATACAACTCACAAGAGAACAATTTAATTATTGCTCTCCATGCGGTTTTCCTAAGAGGAATACCTATATGCAGTGGTAAGTGGGAGGAAAGTAAAACTCGATGAAAATCAAAGTAATACTGTTCTAGGCACTGAATCCTTAATGGAACATAAACAGTTCATCAATGATGAAACTGTACCAATAATCTTCGAATACACAAGAACCGCGTAAATTGGAGAGAGTCAGAAAAATAACCTGGGAGGTATGGGTTTCTGATCTCACCTCATGTAGATGTCAATCTTATTGATGAAGACGAACCGACTACGTATGAGGAAATGATACAAGGTATCGACTCCTTTCATGGAAAAGTGTCATGAAATCCTAAATGGATTCCATGTATACCAACCAAGTTTAGACACTGGTTGATATACCGAAAGGCATTGTGCCTATTGGTATTATATGAGTCTTCAAGGAAGACAAACATGGATGGCAACATACAAACGTACAAAGCTAGGCTTTTAGTGAAAATGTATCGCTATCAACATTGTGTTGATTACGACGAAACCTTTTACCTGTTGCCATGATTAAAATCCATTTGGATAATGCTTGCTAATGCTGCATGTTTCATTTATGAAATATGGCAGCTGAACGTCAAAATCGCTTTCCTTAAACGGAAACCTTTTGGGGGATGTTTACAACATCCTGAAGTTTTTTGTCGCACCAAAACATGCAAATAAGGTTTGCAAGTTAATTCGATCCATTTATGGATTGAAGCAAACATTGCGTTCTTGAAACCAGCGTTTTGATGTAATCATAATGGTATATGATTTAATTCAAAACGAAAATGATTCTTGTGTATGTAAGGAGGTTAGTGGGAATGCACTGACAATGATTGTCCTATATAATGATGATATATCATTTCTTGGACATGACTTTCCCATAATATAATCGGTGAAAGTGTGGCTTTCATGAAAATTCTCCGTAGAATACTTGGGAGAATCAACCTTTATTCTAGGAATAAGGATCTACTGGGATAGATCTAAAAGTTGTTAGCACTCTCCGAGAACTCGTACATTGAAATATATGTACGCGACCTGGTGTCTCATATGCTTTGAGCATATGGAGTCACAATCAGACCAATCCAAATGATAGTCGCTGGATTGATGTTAAGAACATCCTTAAGTATCTTAGAGGAACTAATGATGCTTTCTTAAGCTATAGAGAATGAGAACTTGAAGTGACTGGGTTCACTGCTGCAAGTTTTCAAACCGACAATAACGACTGTAAGTCGTAATAAGGGTACTATATAGTTTGAATAACGGAACAGTGAGCTGGAAATCTTCCAAGCAAGATATTATTGCCGAATAAACAACAAAAGCGGAATATTGCTGCAACTAAGGCAGCAAAAGAAGCATTTTGGATCTGTGTAATCCTAATCAGATTAGGTATAGTTCTGTTAGCAGCTGAGCTAGGCCTCAGCGCAGGCTGAAGAATTAATGGTCTCATCAACGATCCAAGTATGTACTTCAAATGGTTTCAACTGATTCGTCGGATCATACGTCGTGGTGATGTGATGATCGTATAAATCGCATCAGATGATAACCTTGCAAATCCGCTGACGAAAGATGTTTCTCAGCAGAAGTTTGAGCGACCCGTACATAGTTCAAGTGTAGGACACTTGAATGATTGGTTATAGGCCAAGTGGGAGATTGTTGGATAATTATGACCCATAGCATCACTATTTATACAGAACATGGTGTTGTTGTACAAATTAACTATGTGACAAAGGAAATTGCTCTTTTATCATTTGTAATTGGATTACCGGGATATATAAATGATAAAAGTCCATATGATTAGTTCCAGATTAATAAGATATGAGACAGTATTAATCCACTAAGGTTTAATCATTAAAATATCCCTAGTCGTAGTATTATCGAGATTGGACATCGATAATGTGATTAGTGATATTTATATCACTATTTCCCACTCATTTAATCTAATATTTTGTATAGTTTCTTGAGTTTTGTGAATGTTTTGATGTGTTTTGTGTTTTTTTGTAGATAAATAAAGTTTCAGGACATTCTGGAGGTGATTTGGAGTAAAACAGTGAAAATTGGCGAAAAAGGGCATTTTGGTAATTTCCAGCGTCGCGCCGCCCAGACATTCCGCGTCGCGATGCCCAACATGCGCCGAATCTGCTAAAGTGCGCCGGGTCAACATATCAGGATTTGAGAAGTTTGACTTTGCTAAAATGCGCCGTGCCACGTGTCACCATCACATCCAATCTGCTAACGTGCGACGTGCCACGTGTCAACATCATATGCTGCCGACACTCATACTTGACACGTGTCGCCTCGTCATCAGCCACGTCAGCGGTCAACGAGTCAACTTTGCCATGTGTCACGCCACATCATCAGCCACGTCAGCGGGTCAACTAAGTCAACTTGCCACGTCAGCATCCGCCAATCACAGCGTGACACGTGTCGCCACGTGTCGCAATCCTATTGTGCCGACAATTGCAACACGCGTCTTCGCCACGTCAGCGCCACATCAGCAGACGTCATCAATGACGTCATCAAAATAATTGAGTCTTAGCCGCCTTGCCACGTGTCGCGTGAACAGTCAGCCGCCATGCCACGTGTCGCCTTCTCAGCGTGCCACGTCTTACTATTCCAGCGTCGCGACGCAGACCTGGCGTCGCGACGCTGAAGGCAAAATTTTCTATAAATATGCGCGAATTTTCATTTTTCAGTTGTTATTCTCTCTCTTAAAATTCCGTGTAAAGAGAGTTTCTCTCTCTAAAAAAATTTTAGTTTTTAATTTTTTTACTTTTGTAATTTAATTTTAATTACTTTTTGTAATAATAATAGTTTACTTTCTTTATTTTTTTACAGTTTTACTATTTACCATGATGAGGTAATTTCCCCAGCTAAGGTGAAAGGTAATTCTTTTACTGTTGCTCTTTAGTTTAATCTCCCTTAAAAATAATATTTACTAATTAAAATACTGATTAATAAAGGATACCGCCAGATTGGTCGGTTGAGAAATTTATTTAATCTGGTTTAAACCTGACTTAATAAAGGAAACCGCTATATTGGTCGGTTGGTATATTTATTTTCTGTTGGTTTGAACCTGATTAATCAATGATACCGCCAGATTGGTCGGTTGATAAATTTATTTTATCTGGTTTAAACCTGATTAATCAATGATACCGCTATATTGGTCGGTTGGTATATTTATTTTCTGTTGATTTAAACCTGATTAATCAAGGACACCGCCAGATTGGTCGGTTGATAATTTATTTTGGTACCGCCTTTATGGCTGGATTATGGACAATATTACCGCCTAGATGGCTGGTTGGACTTAATTGGACTTAATCAGGATACCGCCAGATTGGTCGGTTGGTTAAATAATATCACAAGTTTATATATTATTTTATTGGGAGATATCTAAATTAGCAATAGTAAAAGTAATTCCTTTTGCCTTAGTATTTTATTTTATTGTATTTTTACTTTTCAGTATTTATTTTAACGCAATTATTTTTCAGCATTTTATGTCTTTTATTTTCAAGTTTTTACCAGCCCTAGCTATGTGTAATAACTAAGTTAGTATCTAGGGTTGTGATGAAATTCAATGTCACGGGTTTATAAGGGTTAGATAATAATTTGGGTAATATAAAGATTTATTTATTGAGTCTTAATATTAATACTCTTTAATTAACTGGCCATTAATTAAATTGGTTAGGTAAACTTAAAATGAACTAGACATAGGGATTTTAAGTTTAAGACCTTAGATTCAATAGCCCACGATCTTCCTTAAGGATAGATAACCCTTTTAATAGATTTCCTTACAGGTTAGGAATATACCTGTCGGGCGGGGGTAGTCTTAATTGGAACTTAATCGTAATGAATCTAGGTAATTTGGTTGACATAGACATATGGTTCAATTGGATTATACTAGGTATTTGTAATTGACCATCGGAAGATGCTTTTACATACATTAGTGTTCCAGGTTAATAAATCAATAAATTACCCAATTATAATATAACCACTTTATCTTTAATTAATATTGGAATAAATCACAACCCTAGATAGTTTTTAATATTGAATTTTCTTAAAATCTACCTTCCAACAATTTTATTTTATTGTCTTTAAATTTAGAATCGTCGCTATTTCAAATCAATTAAACAACTTGTTAGATACTAGTAATCATTTAACCTCATAAAATTAATAACTTAGGTATTAAGTCCTCGTGGGATCGATACTTTTTATACTACTTGAACGATACGTACGCTGGCGTTATACGTGTGTGTTTACGCCGGTCATAATGCGGAATAGACTAGTATTGCACTTGTGCGTGTTATGAGAGCATAACGACATAGTTCTCATATATTTGGATATTGGATATTCATGCAAGTGTAATAGGAGGTTGTGTTTACCGATGGTACGGAAACAGCTTCGCTCTGGATAGACCCCTCGGAATTCCATTGGTAGTATGACTATGTGTCTATGGAAGTCCGAATCAGGGTAGGTGTATTTGGTCTTAACCTGAGAATTGCATCGCTAATACTTGCGACAATTAATATACTTTGGTTTTGGTCGTCCAGGGCTTTAACAGGTTCTGTGTACGCCTCTTCTGGGTATATTGAGAATCATAGTGTATTGGGTGTGATGTCAAGATGGAAGTATCACTTCAGTCATATGAAGATGATGATCACGTAGGATACGAAATTGGTACTCTTATGTACTGCAGTCATCGGGATAATATGACTAGGTCATGTTTATTCGATTATAGAGACTAGTTACTAGAGATCCGATATGTGCTTCATACGGGGCAGACACAATTTCAGCCTCAGGCCTAGCATGTGACATCTGATACTGGATCACAATACGCAATACTACATATACTACGCCTGACATAGATTACATATTCCTTAAAAGAATATTTCTGGAGAATTGGGTAGGCACGACGCTTTGCTAGAGCCAACCATGTCTTGTAAATCGGTAAGAACGTGGTACTAGGTACGCACGTATTCGGATATTCCGATGACTGGATTTACTGCCAACATATCCAGGGATCTCATGGGTCGCTTCCCGAAGATTCACCAATAACGTATGACTCGAAGATAATTAATTTGGGATTAATTAGAAGAGAGAGAAAATTAATCTAGGATTAATTACAGAGAAATTTTATCTGGGATAAAATTCAATTAAAAGAGAGAGAGAATGATTAATTTGTAATTAATCGATTAAAATAATATATTCGATATATTAAATGAAATTAGATTTCATAACGAAATTAAAATTATATTTTAATTCGGGCGAACGAGTTAATTTAGAATTAATTCGCTAGCGACGTGAATAGTAATTTTGCTAGGCATAATTATTTAATTAAATTTGATTTAATTACGTCGCAACGGAAATTCGTTAATTCGGAATTAGCGAACCCGAGCCTGGGAGTGTTTGCGAACCCACTCGAATTTTGAATTCAAGTGAGGCCCACAAGTCACATCAAGTCACATCACTAGTCAATCATTTACCTTTATGGTGATTGAAGTTAGTGTAGGAAATGATGGAAACTTGATTTACACTCCAAGTTGGTGAGAGATGATTGACTTTTACCAAATGTTAGATATTTGGTATATGATTTTGTTTTTTGAAAATGAGATACACAAGTCAACTTTTCATTCTCTCCATCTCTCTCCCATGTTCACGCCTCTATCCCCTTTTGCATAGGCTTGGCCGAAACTTTCAAGAACAAAAAGGAAGAAAAAATGTTCCATTTTTCTAAGAGCTAGCACTAATAATGGATCATACAAAGGTGATGGGGAAACCTTTCCCATGAGTTTGGAATTCAAGATTCAAAGCTTGGAAGCTTGAAAGCTCAACCTACATCAAAGGAGAAGCTTGGAGGCAAAACTTTTGTTATCTCCTACATTCACTTATCCGATCAAAGTGAGTATTTTTTGCTACTTTACTTTGCGTATTCACATGATTTCTTGCTTAATTGATCTTGGTTCGATCAAGATAACCCAACACTCCTATAAACATGGTTTATATAGAGTGGTATCCGGTACACAATACTCCCACTACATGATTTACTTAAAGGTATAATATAATAAATAATCCAGTATCTTCTTTTACCACTTATCATGATTCCTCTGCCAAATACAGGAGAAGAGAGCCACAGGTATTATGAGCCAATCAAGTAGTAAACTGCATCAAAGTAAGAGTTGTTGGAAAAGTAGGACTTGCTAATGTAACTGATTTTGCCTTGACTATCTATAATGAGCAAATTGTTTTTGCCATGAAAGGACAAGAAAAGTTGCAGAATGCCTGGTTTTCAAGTACTCCAGGAACTATGAAGATCTACTGTTAATTCTGTTGGAAATTCTTTTAAATATTGTTTAAGGGTATATTGTGTCCTTTGGTTGCTTTGGGTGCTTGTGAGGGGTACAACCTTTTGAAGGGTTGCACCCCACCCCAAGGGGTGCCCTATTGGCACCCTTCTATGGCTTATAAAAGAGGGTTTAAATCCAATACTGAAGACAGAGATTAAATACATTTTTTTTTATAGAGACATTGGTTTTATTTTTGGTTTTTGAGAGAGAGTTCAACCATTTTTCAGTTTGTATATTTGTCATGGTGTGCTCCTTGGACAAGAAGGAACCAAGTTATCCTGGGAGAACGTTGGCCAATTGCGAATCCGTAAAGCACCTGTGACGGGGCCAATAAGTTCTTAAGGACAGAGGATTATCTCGACTTGGATTCGTTTTCACAATTTCCAGGTTTTCTGTAAATTTCAAGTTTTAGACTTTTAGGGTTTTGCATGTTTGTAGATCTGATTTCTGTTTCTGGTTTGAATTGTTGTGTAGCATGTTATTTCATGTTTAATGACACTAATTTTATAACAAACTTAAGAACTTATCGCATTCTAGTGTTGTTAGACTGTAAATTCGCATGCTAGGGTAGAAAATTTCTGGAAAAAATATGAACTGTGCATGTAAACCCGTAGGGCGTTCGAACGCCCGACGCACGCGAAGGCAAAAATCTGAAAATTCGTAAGAACATTTGAACCCGTCTTTAAACGCAACTCGAATGCAATCCTTCTGCCTTAGAACGTTCGAACGCGTCCTAAAAGCAACTCGAACGCAAACTCTCTAGAATCATTCCGTTCGAACGCGTTATCAAACGCTACTCGAACGTGAACTCTCTGGAAACACATCGTTCGAACGTGTTGTCAAACGCAACACGAACGTACCGACACTGCCAGTCTCTTTCGAACGTATATACGAACATGACACTAACGAAATAGTCCTGTAATTATTAAAACTGTAAACTGAAATTAATATTAACTTAGTAAATCATATACTGTAACACATTAATCTTGGTAATATAGATTTAAGTTATTATTAGGTTGTTCAATTATCACAAGCATACACATAGTGATAAAGTTGAAATTGATTGAGTGTTGCATACTTGGTTGAGAATTTAAAGTGTAATCATACACAAGAAATTCCATCCAATCTTGATTGACACTTACACATATCTACACATATTGTATATTGTACTGTTGTATAAAGTGTAGTTCTGGGTTTGATTGCTAGAAGATCCTATTGAAAAAGTGTTTAAAGAATATTATGTCTAAAAGACGATATTCGTTTATTCATTTTCTAAGAGAATCTTTAGTTGAAATT
This sequence comes from Zanthoxylum bungeanum, assembly GCA_019454045.1. Lineage (NCBI taxonomy): Eukaryota > Viridiplantae > Streptophyta > Magnoliopsida > Sapindales > Rutaceae > Zanthoxylum > Zanthoxylum bungeanum. The sequence goes on along the minus strand of SKCR01046883.1, from coordinate 27,385 downwards.
CAAGGACTTGTGTTTATTGGATCCACCGTCCAATAGAATAACAAGTGGTTACCTAGTACATCACTTTGAACAAGATCATTGTTGATCGTTGTGCAATTTATCTTTTGTAGACTAATTGACCCCTATTGCAATTTCCAGTTACAAATGGCTAGCAGAAATATCATAGTACCGGTCTCTCATGGAGAAAAGCCGGAGAAATTTGGTGGGGCAAATGTCAAGCAGCGGCAGAGCAAAATGCTGTTCTACCTGACAACTCTCAAGTTGGCTAAATTCCTCAAGATCATCCGGGTCCTGTGGAGGGTGAATCTGAAATGGCTAGGAAGAGAGAGAACAGACTTGGATGTCTAGAGACTTCTTATGCAAGAACTACCTTTTGGGTGGTCTTGACAATACCCTGTACAATGTGTACCAAAGCATGACTTCTGCGAAGATTCTCTGGGAATCTCTCGAGAAGAAGTATAAAACCGAGGATGCCGGATAAAAGAAATTTGTCATGAGTAGGTTCATGGACTACAAGATGGTAGATTTAAGGACGGTGATGTCTCAGTTGGGTGAACTGCAGCTGATCATTCATGAAATACTGGATGAGGGTATGAAACTATGTGAGATGTTTCAAGTTGCGGCCATAATTGAAAAGTTTTCCATCGTGGAAGGACTTCAGGAGCTATCTGAAACACAAAAAGAAGTAGATGAGCCTTGAAGACCTTAGTGTTCGATTGAGAATCGAGGAGGACAACAGGATGTCCGAGAGGCCAGCTACAAGACTATGGAGTCTAAGGCCAACATCATTGAGGTGTGAAGGGTAGCAAGAAAAGAAAGAACAGTGGAGCTGATTCTTCGAACAAGAAGTTCAAGGGGAAATGCTACAACTGTGGAAAGAGCGGTCATATGTCAAAGGACTGCAGAAACAAGAAGTCTCAGGACAAGGGCAAGAAAAAGAAAAATGAGGCCCATGTCACTGAGAGTGAGCAGCTGACTGATGATATCTCAGAGATGGAACTATCAGCAGTGGTAACCGAAGCCAACATAGTTGGGAATCCGAGGGAATGAATAGTGGGTAGACACTGGGGCTACTCGTCATATCTGTGCTGAAAGCAAGATGTTTTCCATGTACCAGAAGGTCGATGGCGGCGATCATCTGACAATGGGAAATTCGTCTACCTCTCAGGTGGTTGGACAAGGCACAGTGGTTCTGAAGATGACATCAGGAAATGAGCTAACATTGAGAATGTACTGCACGTTCCGGATATTTGGAAGAACTTGGTCTCGGGTTCTCTTCCTAGTAAGGCTGGCTTTAAGCTAGTATTTGTTTCTGATAAGTTTGTAATGACAAAGAATGATATGTATGTAGGAAAATGTTACCTAACTGATGGTCTTTTCAAACTAAATGTAATGACTGTTAATCGTGCGAATAATAAAGCTAGTACTTCTGCTTATATTATTGAGTCACAAAATGTATGGCATGAGGGTTAGGACATGTTAATTATGATACCATGCGTAAATTAATTAACATGGACCTTATACCTAAAATTGCAATTGATAGCCAACATAAGTGTGAGGCATGCGTTGAAGCAAAAATGCATCGAACATCATTTCATTCTGTTGAACGCAATCTGAACCTTTAGAACTTGTACACACTGACGTGTGTGACATGAACATTGTGCAAACAAGAGGCGGTAAAAAGTACTTTGTCACTTTTATCGATGACAACACAAGATTCTGCTATGTGTACTTGCTGAGAAGCAAACAGAAGCTATTGAGAGCTTTGTACACTATAAGAGCGAAGTTGAAAATCAACTTGGCAAGAAAATCAAAAGAATCAGGAAGTGATAGAGGTGGTGTGAATACGTTTCACCATTCGGTGAATATTGTTCTGTGCACGGAATTATTCACGAAACCATGCTCCTTATTCTCCTCAACAGAACGGAATTGCGGAGCGCAAAAACGAACGTTGAAGGAAATGATGAACGCCATGTTGATAAGTTCGGGACTACCCCAGAACTTGTGGGGGGAAGCCTTGCTTTCCGCGAACTAGGTTCTTACAAGCTTCCTCACAGAAGGTTGGACAAGACACCATATGAGTTGTAGAAAGGTTTCGTACCTTCCTACAAATACCTAAAAGTGTGGGGGTGTCTTGCCAAAGTAATGGTTCCTAAACCGAAGAAGGTTAGAATAAGACCCAAAACTGTTGACTGTATATTCATTGGATATGCTCGCAACAGTAGTGCGTATCGATTCTTGGTACACAAGTTGAGATTCCTGACATCAATCCGAACATGATAATTGAGTCAAGGAATGCGACATTTTTTGAAGAGACGTTTCCTTGTAAGAAAAGACAAAGCACAGAGTCTCTCAAAAGAACAGTTGATACTGTCAAGGACATGATCAGGTTGACCAAGAATCAGATCAACGTGTAAATGCTGAGACAATCGAGCCTAGACGTAGCAAAAGAGCTAGAACGTCTAAGTCGTTGGTCCCGATTTTCTGACATACTTGTTGAAAATGAGCCTCAAAGTTATAAAGAAGTATGGCTTCTCCGGAGGCACCTCTTTGGAAGAGGCTATTAACAGTGAGATTGATTCAATCCTACAGAACCATACTTGGGAGTTGGTTGATCTTCCACCAGGTTGTAAGCCGATGGGCTACAAATGGATATTCAAAAGGAAGATGAAAACGGATGGATCAATAGATAAGTACAAGATGAGACTTGTCATAAAAGGTTATAGACAAAAGGAAGGCCTTGATTACTTTGACACCTATTCACCAGTGACTCGTATCACATCGATAAGAATGCTCATAGCCATAACAGATATTTGGTCTTGAAATACATCAAATGGATGTAAAGACGACATTCTTGAATGGTGAATTGAATGAAGAAATTTACATGGAACAACCAGAAGGGTTTAATGTTCCTGGACAGAACAGAAGGTGTGCAAACTTGTAAAATCCTTGTACGGATTAAAACAAGCACCTAAACAATGGCATGAGAAATTTGACAAAGAAATGTTGTCAAGTGGGTTCAAAACCAATGAGTGTGATAAGTGTGTGTACACCAAATCAACTCAAAAAGGATATGTCATTGTGTGTCTCTATGTAGACGATATGCTGATAATTGGTAGTAATCATGAAATGATTCAGTCTACCAAAACTGTGTTATCCAGCAGATTTGATATGAAAGATTTGGGAGTAGCTGATGTGATCCTAGGAATTAAGATTTCCAAGACATCAGACGGATATATATTATCTCAGACTCATTATATTGAGAAGATACTTGATAAATATATCAAAGGGGATCTAAATGTGGCTAGAACCCCAGTAGACCCAAATCTTCATCTATCAAAAAATACTGGCTCAAGCGTATCGCAATTAGAGTATTCGAGAATCATCGGAAGTCTGATGTATCTCACGAATTGCACACGACCTGATATCGCTCAAGCTGTGAACCGGCTTAGCAGATATACGAGCAATCCAGGACATAACCACTGGAAAGCCATAGTAAGAGTTTTGAGGTATCTGAGAGAAACTTCAAAATATGGGCTATATTACGAGAGATATCCTGATGTACTAGAAGGATACAACGATGCTAACTGGATATCTGATACGGTGGATTCCAAATCTACGAGTGGATTTGTTTTCACACTTGGTAATGCAGCCGTGTCATGGAAATCCTCGAGGCAAACATGTATTGCCCGGTCTACTATGGAATCAGAGTTCATAGCATTAGACAAAACAGCGGAAGAAGCAGAATGGCTTAGAAACTTCCTGGAGGATATTCCTAGTTGGCCCAAACCGATGCCAGCGATTAGCATACATTGTGATAGCCAATCGGCAATTGGGAGAGCCCAAAATACAATGTATAATGGTAAGTCTCGACACATACGTCAGAGACATAATACCATACGTCAATTGCTCTCAAGTGGCATAATAACGATCGATTATGTCAAGTCGAAGGAAAACCTAGCGGATCCACTAACTAAAGGTTTACCTCGAGAGCAAGTTGAGAAGTCATCGAGGGGAATGGGCTTGAAGCCTATAATCTAAGAATTGTCACTGTGGAAACCCAACCTAGCTGACTGGAGATCCCAAGATCTAGGTTCAAAAGGGACAACAGAAACTTTGTGCAATTCAAAACAAGCACTGAAGAGTTTTGTACTCTTTCCCATTCCGATAATGACGATGAGTGTGTCTGTCATTGGTTAGGATAAGCTAAGGCTTTTAATGATCACTATATTAGGAGATGAGTCCTAATGGGGGTAAAGACAAATTACACTCTTCATAGTAGATCACATATTTCAAGTAAGAAGTGAGGCCGCTTCCATGGGAACCTTTAAAGGCGGGTTACCCTAAAGTGCTTGATGAATCCGGACCGTTGTTCAGGGCCGAAATGAACACAACGTAGAACGGAAAATGGTCGAATTAAAGCTGTGTGTTGGCAATTGTCTTGGTTTACACCAACGGCAGAACAGTTCAAGACTATGGGTCACTGTTTGCCAAGTAAATCCGATTGTCACTCACTAGGAAAGGTCAAGGCGAAAGCTACCTATTTCGATGCAGCTTTAGTTCATGATAACTCTCTCAAGTGTCTCCATGAATATTTGAAGAATTATGGGGGATTGTTAGAAATTCTTCTAAATATTGTTTAAGGTATATTTGTCATTTGGATGCTTGTGAGGGGTACAACCTTTTGAAGGGTTGCACCCCACCCCAAGGGGTGCCCTATTGGCACCCTTCCATGGCTTATAAAAGAGGCTTTAAATCCAAATACTGAAGACAGAGATTAAATCCGTTTTTTTTTATAGAGACATTGGTTTTGTTTTTGGTTTTTGAGAGAGAGTTCAACCATTTTTCAGTTTGTATATTTGTCAAGGTGTGCTCATTGGACAAGAAGGAACCAAGTTATCCTGGGAGAACGTTGGCCAATTGCGAATTCGTAAAGCACCTGTGACGGGGCAATAAGTTCTTAAGGACAGGGGATTATCTCAACTTGGATTCGTTTTTCACATTTTCCAGGTTTTCTGTAAATTTCAAGTTTTAAGACTTTTTAGGGTTTTGCATGTTTTATAGATCTAGATTTCTGTTTTTCTGATTTGAATTGTTGTGTAGCATGTTATTTGATGTTTAATGACACTAATTTTATAACAAATTCTATAGTGAAAGAAATGCATTTTCAAGCTGTTTTGAATTTAAAAAAAAAAAAAAAAGCAATGAAGTTCCTTAACTTGAATCAGCCAGTGAAAGGATAACTTGAACCACAGAGATCATCTACAGAGTTGCAGTTGCCGTTGCCTTGTACCAAAAAGCAAAGAAAGGTCTCAGAGATAAGAAGTTTGATCTACAATATAATATAAAACTATTTCAGTTAATAATTTACATTCAGTATGAGATAAGATCACATATGCGCACCCCCAATCCTCGTACCATATCAACGGCCAAGATTGCATTTTCAAATACATTTTCTACCATCAGCAGTTCAACTCATCAACTCTACCAAGGGCATGTCATGTCATGTCAGTGTCCTCCTCAAGCAAAAGGCTTTGCCTCCCCATCGGTGCTTCATTTTCTCAATAATATTCTTGTAACAATGATCTCAGATAAAGCATAATTACGTCAAAAAATTCATATAACCGACTTATTGGGATATATTGTACATGTCAACTTAAATCTTTATTTTATTTGATTTGGTACATGTCAACTTAAATCTTTTCAGATCTCGCTTAGTATATGACAACATTATCTACTCTTATTTACTCATCAAGATACTTAGAAGTATATATTGTATATATCTGAATCATTTTAAACCGTGTTTTTTATTATCTTCTCCTCAATCAATAATACTACACCAACGGCTAGACTAAATTCTTATCACAAATTACTAAGAGGGAGATTGTACTTTTCATATCTTCTTCATGGAGGGAATCTTCTCTTGCGATGACTACTGGTAGTATAGACCATGTATAAATTTATACAGACCCTGATGAACGTTGAGCTTCTGACAGCATAAAGAATATATTCTGGTTTTTAAGCTCCAAATCTGTATGGCCATTTCCATGCGATATTTTTTAGTGACATTCTCGCTTCAAACAGTTGTACATTTTGAAAAGATACTAGAATATACAACTGTTTGAAGCAAGAATGTCACAAAAAATATTCTCATAGAGTTATTGAATCTATATTTATATAATTTGAGCTGTGATGTTTATATAACAAGCAACACAGAAAAAGTGCTAATTTATAAACAGATATGTTACCTTTTTTTTTTTTTTTTTTTTGTTTGGCTCCTGCACAGAAGAGAAGAAGCACTTGCAATTAATCTAGCTTCAGCAAAAACACTTTTAACTCAATTATACATATAGTTGCTGCCCTTTCCTATTGCACCAACTAGTTGGCATAACAGCTCATAATAAGTGCTTTTGATGCTCAGGTGCTTATCTGGAAAAGCTAGTAAGGCACCAACTTTTTTAATTTAACCCCATCTAACTTTTGTATGAGTCCTCCATCCACTCATAATTGATGGGTTTTAAATAATTTTAAAATTTTTTGTTTGGTAAAAATAGATTTAATTAACTAATCCATGATTAATTTTTTAGTCTTCTGTATTTTTATGAATGGATAACTCAATTAATCGGTTATGGTTTGTTGTAATGAAAATAATCGATCAAGACTCTAGTTAGTATTTAGTAAAGGGATAAATTAAAGTGTAGAGGGAGCTGAAGCCCGAGAGAACCAAAGCTAGAGAGGGAGCGAAATCCCGACAGAGAATCGAAGCCTGACAGAGAGCCAAAACCCGAGAGGGGCTGAAATCCCGACATAGAGCCTAAGCTCGAGAGAACCGAAGCCAGAGAGGGAGCGAAATCCCGACAGAGAAACGAAGTTCGACAGAGAGCCGATGCCCGGGAGGGAGCGAAATCCCGACAGAGAGCCGAAGCTCGAGAGAACCGAAGTCAGAGAGGGAGCGAAATCCCGACAAAGAGCCGAAGCCCGACAAAGAGTAGAAATCAGAGAGGGAGCGAAATCCTGACAGATTGCGGAAGCCCCACATAGAGGGCCTAAATCTGAGAGGGAGCGAAATCCCGAAAGACAATCGAAACCTGAAAGAAGCCGGCGCAGAGCACACTTGTGAAGGAGTGGCGCGGCAAAGTGGCAAGGCAAGGTGGCGCGTGAGGGTCACACAATGATGACAGCTGTGATCCCCCATGCGCCGATGAGAATCAGATAGTGAAACTAGAAAAATCAAAATCTAGTGTCTGATACTATGTTAGATAATAAAAGAAAGTCTTGAATTCACTCTATATGAATTTACAATGGTATAGGCCTTTATATAGGCTACATAGAAAATCAAAATAGAAAATGAATCCTATAATTATGAATAATAATAATAATGAATATAGGAAATCTTCATCTAATAGATAAATATAATAAAATCACAAATCCTAAAGGTACTAGGAATCATATTTTGGAGATTGATTCCATAATATATGAATATTATTTCATAATAATATATATGATTGATATTAGATTATTGGGTACTTGTAACTGAGAAATGTGACTGAGTATTGTATATGTGATTGATATTATGACTAAGAAAATATAATTGAATATTTGTAACTGTCATTGTAATTAATAAATATGATTGTGAATTATTCATCTGACTAGCATTGTGATTGAGTTATATGTATGAAAATATGGTTGTGACTATGACTATTACGATTGTGACTATTGCGACATAACGATTTTTGGGCTGATTTTGATCTTGTGAAACCTCCTATTGATAGAGAGATTTTGCAATGAAAGTTGTAGGTATAATATTATTGTATGTAACATTTTTTCAAATTGTGATTGCCAATCAGGATGGAATAGATATGAATATGAAAAAGATTTATTAGTAACTTATAAATATAAGGATCATTCTAACTTTTTTTTTTTTTTAAATATTTGCAGAGACTCCTTGGAGTACAATTATATGTGTTTTTTTTTTAATTATCCACAATTGATTTTGTATTATCAATTTTAGAAGAATATTTTAAATATAAAAATAAAGAGAAACAATGATATTTTCATTTTGTTATGGGCATAGTAATAATTGAATACTAAATATTATATTTTATATTAAATTTATGTCAAAATAATATTTACTTTATTTCCATCAAAAATCTTATTTACCGATATATGTTCATTTTACTAAAGTCAATTATTTTAACTAACAATCAACTAATGAAAAATAGTACAATGTTAAATTTTGTTATTACTCATATGCACACCCAAAACCACACTTTAGACATGACAAAATTGAAAAATAAAAATAAAAATTGCACAAATCCGATTTTTTGTACTAATTTTAATGTGTTATTTGAGTTGTACACCTATCAGTCCTCTTATTTTAGTATAAAAAAATTATGTACTTAAATTTAGTCTAAATGTATAATTTAAAATTTACATTAACTATTACTATTTTATAATAAATTTAATAAAAAAATATAAATACACTAAAGAATAATTTTTTTTTGAAGATAAAGAATAAAAAATAATCTCATATACGAGATATGAGACCCGGCTCAGGTATAAATCATTACGGACATTTTATCATTCAGATATATTGTTAGGAAACATAATCCCTAATATATTTACATGTTTGTCCTCTTAGGATCTAACCATACATGTATTACTAGTCCTAGATTTATTTACATGCTAATTGAAATAAATCTATACTAACCACAACACAATTGCATACCTTTTATGCTTGTAGAGACCTCTTAATCAAACTTAATTGATTGCTTAACTCAATAAGCAAATGGTCTTATTTATAGGAGGGAAATCAAGTCACTATGTAATCACATGCATTGATTACTATTAATCACATTATTAGGATGCATAATGACTTTTCTAACCCTTCCAAAAATGTTACCATCATGGGTGTACCATATGTTCCCCATTTAACATTTTACTAATTGTTGTCACTTAACAACTCTTGTTGTTACTTAATTATTTGATTAACACTCTTGTTGTTTACTTAGTAATGAAATCATTACTAATTGTTGTTATTTAACAACACCACATAATTAACTTAATAATTTCCAACATGAAATTATTACTAATTGTTGTTATTTAACAACACCAAATAATTAACTTTAATTTCCAAATGAAATTATTACTAATTGTTGTTATTTAACAACACCAAATAATTAACAACAATTAATTTCCAACATCTCCCACTCACACATGATGGGATCAACAATTTTTATTATCTCTACAAGAATAATTCATACTTTGCAATTGTGCCGTGCGACCAGCATACTTCGAGAGCTCACTTGCTATACATCTGTTAGGAATATATAGCCGCTCGAAAAATGGATAGAACCATAGTGGATTATGTATGCAGTATCCTCGATCATTTATCACATTAAATCTCTCTCGATCTCTTTTCGAATGTAATATTTATTTTGTATTCACAATCATGTTTGATCACATAGAATAACATAATTGGTCGACCAGTGAATACAAGCTAATGTGATATTACTCATATAATGATCTTTCTCATTTCTCGAATCTCTCAACTTTGATTCAATTCGCTTTTCCAGAGATGTTCTTTCAGATCGAATCTCTCATGATCTTTCAGCAACACTCCAAGATAGCGATCATCAAATCTAAGTTTTAAGAAGCAGACAAGAGTCTAAAGGGTACAATGTGAGATTGAAATAATCTCAAGGGTCTCACACAATATCAAGACTGAGATTCTACTTGTATTACCCTCAATAGTCACAAATGTACACATGGTATGAAAACATGTGCTACGGTATTCTCTCATTTCCCATGGAGCGCATGTCTCATAAAATACCGTACAGATTATAGTTCAGACAAACACAATGTCTAACTCATAACTGACATTAAGACAAGTAAGGTGAAACGAACTTATTCACCTTAGGTCATATCACAGAGAAAGTGACCCATAACGACATTACTTAATTTTCAAGCTTGAGCTCTCTAAATTATCACTCAGATAATTAGCTTAAAAATTTGTCTCATCTCCCATTAACACAAAGTAATGGAGGCGATTGCCCGTGTGAGAGGGCCAATCATTCACTTGTCCGACATACTTCTCATACTAACAAATAGTATATTTGTTTAAACATGTATCAACATAATAACATGTAAGCATTGAACACAAATATCAATGAGTATTAACATTAGTAAACATTATTTGGGAAAAATACATATCATAATATGTAAGCACATTAACATCTACGCAATCCCTGAGTTTTTACATGTCTAACAAAGACATCTCTAGGAACAGGCTTGGTCAATGGATCTGCTACCATTTCTTGCGTAGAAATGTACTTCATGTTTACCTCTTCTCGTGCAACTATGTCTTTCACAAAGTTATATTTGGTATCTATATGTTTCGTTTTACAATGGAATTTTGGGTCTTTTGTGTAGGCTATCGCTGCTTCACTATCACAGTTAACTAATACTGGACCAGAAGCTTCATTTGACATACCCAAATGATCCAAGAACCTTTTCAACCACACAGCCTCTTGTACTGCTGATGAAAAGGCCACAAATTCAGCCTCCATTGTGGATAAGGCTATACAAGATTGTTTCTTACTGCTCCATGAAATGGCACCATTGTTTAGCAAGAAAACAAAACCGGAGGTAGATTTTCTTTCATCTAAATCTCCTCCCCAGTCAGCATCAGTATAGCCTCTCAATTGCAGATCATTTCCTTGATAACACAATGAGTAATCAGCTGTCCCTCTCAGATACCTAAATATTCTTTTAACTGCTTTCCAATGTGCTAGTCCTGGATTGGATTGGTATCTACTTACCATTCCAACAGCGAAACAGATATCAGGTCTTGTACACAACATTGCGTACATTAAACTTCCAACTGCATTTGCATAAGGAACTTTCTTCATTTGTTCCTTTTCCTGTGGAGTTTCAGGACACAATCTACGACTCAAAGCTTCAGTTTTCGTGATAGGAGTATCAATGGGTTTGCAAGCCTGCATTTGGAAGCGTTCAAGAATTTTCTTTATATATGACTCCTGTGAAAGAGATAATAAATTCTTTGAACGATTTCTTGAGATCTTAACCCCAAGAATATATGCAGCTTCACCCATATCTTTCATCTCGAAGTTAGATGATAACCATTCTTTAATGTGTTTTACAAACTCCTTATCATTTCCGGCTATAAGTATATCATCCACGTACAAAGATAAGATAATGAACTTATCTTTATCTCTCTTGGTGTACACACAATGATCCTCATCTATCATTGTGAAATCATTCGAAATGATTGTATTGTGGAATCGTATATACCATTGTCTAGACGATTGCTTGAGACCATATATAGACTTTAAAAGTCTACATACTTTCTCTTTTCATTTTCTTTTATGAAACCTACTGGTTGTTCCATGTAGATTTCTTCATCAAGTTCTCCATTGAGAAAAGCAGTCTTTACATCCATTTGATGTAATTCTAGATCCATACTTGCTACTATAGCCAGAATCAAGCGAATTGAGGTAAACCTTACAACAGGTGAAAAAGTCTCTTCGTAGTCAATTCCTTCCTGTTGCGTATACCCTTTTGCCACAAGTCGTGCTTTATATCTTTCGATATTGCCATCGGCATTACGCTTTATTTTAAGAACCCATTTGTTCTTAACAGCTTTACGTCCTTTGGGTAGATCAACCAATTCCCAAACTTGGTTGGACCTCATTGACTCCATCTCTTCTTCCATTGCTTTCATCCATTTTTCCTTAGCAGGACACTGAAGAGCCTCTCTTATGTTTCTAGGTTCTTCATCATCTTGAGGTAGAATCATAAAGGTTTCTCCTTCGATATCGAAACGACGTCGAGGAATGCCTATACGATTACTACGTCGCAATTGGGATTCTAGTGGTGGAACTGATTCCTCACTTTCGATATTATTCCCATTTGGATCGTGCACATTGCTCCCACTAGGATTATGTACATCACTCCCACTCGGATCACGTAAATGAGACTCGTGTGAAACTAATTCATCATTTTGAGATTCATGTGAAACAGATTCATCATGTTTTCTCAAATTTCTCTCATCACTCCCACTTGAATTAGGTAAACCCGAGTGTTCACCAATCATGTGATCCATGTGATCTTGAGTTTCATATAGAGATAAATCTTGACCTATCTCTCCCTGCTTAGGAAAATCATTTTCTAAAAATGTGATATCTCGTGATTCAAATTCTGTCACGCCTCCACTTTCATGTTCACCTATGCAAACATATCCTTTTGATTGTTCAGAATATCTTATGAAGATACTCTTTTTCCTCTTGGGCCTAACTTTCCATGTTCGTGAGAACGCACATGAACATAAGCCGCACAACCCCAAGGTTTTAGAAAGTGAATATCTGGTTTACGACCTGTCCATAACTCATATGGTGTGGTGGACACAGATTTAGATGGCACTCGGTTAAGTACATATGTGGCAGTTAATAATGCATCACCCCAATAGGTTATAGGCAAATTTGCTTGTGCCATCATAGACCTAACCATCTCAAGAAGAGTTCTATTTCTTCTTTCCGCAACACCATTTTGTTGAGGAGTAGCAGGAGTAGTCAACTGACGACTAATTCCTTTTTCATCACATAATTCTCTGAACTGATCAGATAAGTACTCACGACCACGGTCAGTGCGTAGTGCTTTAATTTTCTTGTCCAATTGATTTTCTGTTAAATTCATAAATTTCTTGAAACATTCTAATGCTTCGGATTTATGAGCAATCAAATAGACATAACCAAAGCGAGTAAAATCATCTATAAATGTGATGAAATAAGATGCTCCATGCCTTGCCCTGACATTCATTGGACCACAGATATCTGAATGAATTAATTGTAATGGAAATTCTGCTCTAGTCCCTTTTCCAAATGGTTTTCTCGCAGTTTTTCCTGCCAAGCAATATTCACAGGTTGACAATTCTACCTTCTCAATATTTCCCAGAAAGCCTTCTTTGGCTAATCTGTTCATTCTTTGCTGGCCAATGTGGCCAAGTCTAGCATGCCACACAGTTACATCACTATCATCACTGACAGATGAAGTAACAAACGAAAAACCGGAATTGTGATTAAAACATTCAACATTAATACAATAAAACCATCCAGAAAATAACCAGAACCATAGTGTATTGTACCTAAGTACAAATCAACACCAAATTTATGGAAGTTCAAATTGAAACCTAAATTAACCAAAACCAACACAGAAACTAAATTTCGACGAATTTGTGGAGCAAACAATACATCATGTAGTAGTAAAGTTTTTCCACCATGCATGACTAACTTGCATGTTCCTATGCCTTTGACTTCAACCCGTGAGTTGTTGCCAACATATATCCACTTCACCCCAGGTGAAATTCGTCGAAATTCCACGAAGGCATCTCTATCCTTCGCTACATGGTCTGTGGCTCCTGAGTCTACAGTCCACAAAGGATTAGATTCAGTTAGAAAGATTGAACTTGAAACACATATTTCATTTAAATATGCACGAAAGGTATTCACCTTTTTAGGCTCAGTGCAGTCACGAGCAAAATGACCTTTCTTACCACAGTTAAAACATTTAACCTTTGCCATGTTTTTCTTTTTGGTAGGACGTTTTCCTTTCCCATGTTGATTGGTTTTCTGTTTCTTTTCTGGCTTAGAAGAATTTTGTTCTTTTCCGAACTGGAACCCACCACCATGAAATTTTCTTTTCTTTTTGAAACCCCTGGTTTGCTAGTTTCTGTCATATACACTTCAGTATTTGACTTAGCAGCCGCAAGGCGGTCGCTTTCTAATTCAAGGTGACGTTTGGCATCATCAAAGGTTTTGATGCTCTCATTGTGGGTCAAATGCATTTTCATATGCTCCCAGCTATTTGGAAGAGAACGAATGACCGCTTGGACTTTCTGTTCATCTGTAAGAACATGTCCAGCATCTGCCAGTTCAGTAATCATGTTTGACATTTGCCTCAAGTGTTTTGACATAGTGAACTCAGGACGTTTCTTGTATGTGTCAAACTTGATTGTCAGTGACCTGAGTTTGGTTATTGAGGTACTACCAAACTTTTCAGCTAGTGTGGACCACATGTCCTTAGCCATGTCATATTTCCTGAACTCTTTCATTAGGTCATTATCCATACTGCTCAGCAACGTAATGCGGGCAATGGAATTCTTTTTCTTCCAGGCCTCATAAGCCTCTCGGTCTCGCCTGTGTTGGGCCGTAGTGCCCTGTTCAGGTTCATCCATGCTCATTTTCAAAGTTTCAAGAACCTCTTGTTCTTCTAGCACATATTGGATTTTCATGCTCCAAATTTCATAATTATCGCCATTCAGTTTCTCACCCTTGTTGAGTTCAGCAATAATGTTCTTTGTTGCGGAAGCCATATTAAAAACACAAAGTTTCTACAGACATTCATGCACAATTGTTAATACTTTTATTTATTTTATCATGAAACGAATTATGTTTAATAAAATTCTTCAATGGGGTTGGAGTCAAAAGGCCACTATGTGTCCAATCATCATCCAATTACCCAATGTAAAAATATTATCAACATAATCAATCATGTAAAATCATTTTCTAAAAAATTACATAAATTCTTAGAACATCTTAATCATGCGACCATTGTACATGACAATCATTGATTTAATTACATAAATTCAAAATCAACATGAAACATTCATACATATAAATACAATAATTACATGCCATGAAGTAACAGATAATTACACACATAATATAACATAGTTTTATCATAGAAAAAACTAATATCTAACACTTAAAACTTTTCCGGTTCTAGTGTTCCAACGAATAAATGTTTTGGATAAGAATCCTCAAATTCTTTCGGTAACTCGTAATTGATCTTGGACAACCATGGAAAACCTATAGCAAATTTCGGATCCTTGCAACGTTTCCGAGACATCAAGGAAAAATGGTATTATTTGCCTTAGATTGAAGATACTCAATCGCTAACCTCTCAATGGCTATGTTATATGAACACGTAGTTCTTTGTATGAGTTACTAATTTCCAAATATCAGTAAGCCTTTTTTGCCATATTTCCGGGAGAGTATTTCGTAGGTATCTGAGTCTGTTCGGTTGTCCTATCCAATTACCCTCCCATATAGATTCTTGTAACATGTTATTGAAGGTGATTATATGCGAAATCATATCATCATCTTCTTTCATCCGATATTTATCCAATCCCAACATGTCTTTCAATCTTTCACTGTGGTGCGGATGTCATAACTCTTTTTGCAGTTCTTTGTCTGATCGCATGATTTTTCTGCAACAAATACAAGAAAAATCAATATAATGAAACACAAAGTTACATTAACTAAAATAAACATCACAAAGATATTCATTTACATAAACACAAAGTTTATATGATAAAACAAATTTATCATGGCCGATTAATACAATATGCAAAAGGAATAGACATTTAATCATGACGGATCGGAATTACCGAAGCAAACCGATACAGACATGACCAACACGGGCCAACACAGATGTCCACGCGCCATCCACGCGCCACAGGAGTGTCACGCGCCTCCAACGCTCCACGCGCGGCACGGGCTCCCACTCGCCCTCACGCGCCCTCACGCGCCGGCAGCCTCGCCCAAGTTTACACGCGCAGACGACATGTCGTCCGCTTGTTCGGTGGCCGTATGACATGTCGTTTATGTTAAAGAAGCAGACGACTTGTCGTCTATATTCTATTCGGATGACATGTCGGTTGAGCTCATTATTCACGTACGACTTGTCGTACACTTATTCGGACGACTTGTCGTCCTATTTTCTAAATACCGGATGACATGTAGTACGGCTATTCTGGGAGTGTTTTTCTGGGTAAAAACAGATTCAACTAGCCAACTTCTAGGGTCCATATCTTTCTCAATTTTAATCCAAATTAAGCAAATGATATACCAAATTGAAGATCTCATGACCTAGTTTTCAAAACATATTTGAACATGCGATTATCAATTTTCTACAGAGAGTTATTACGGCCCAAAGTTGGAAGAAAATCATTTTTGAAAAACAAAAACCAGAAGCATTTTCAACATTTTTCATGCATGTTCATGCAATTTTTGTGTAATCCAACTAGAATACATGCATTTAAGCTCTGATACCAATGTTAGGAAACATAATCCCTAATATATTTACATGTTTGTCCTCTTAGGATCTAACCATACATGTATTACTAGTCCTAGATTTATTTACATGCTAATTGAAATAAATCTATACTAACCACAACACAATTGCATACCTTTTATGCTTGTAGAGACCTCTTAATCAAACTTAATTGATTGCTTAACTCAATAAGCAAATGGTCTTATTTATAGGAGGGAAATCAAGTCACTATGTAATCACATGCATTGATTACTATTAATCACATTATTAGGATGCATAATGACATTTTCTAACCCTTCCAAAAATGTTACCATCATGGGTGTACCATATGTTCCCCATTTAACATTTTACTAATTGTTGTCACTTAACAACTCTTGTTGTTACTTAATTATTTGATTAACAATTCTTGTTGTTTACTTAGTAATGAAATCATTACTAATTGTTGTTATTTAACAACACCACATAATTAACTTAATAATTTCCAACATGAAATTATTACTAATTGTTGTTATTTAACAACACCAAATAATTAACTTAATAATTTCCAAATGAAATTATTACTAATTGTTGTTATTTAACAACACCAAATAATTAACAACAATTAATTTCCAACATATATAATATAATAATATTATTTTATTTAAATGGACTGTTAACATACACGTTGTTATTGCTACTTGAGACTTCATAAGAGATATACTTAGTAGGATTTCATTGTTTCCAGATAAAGCGAAGGTGCAAAAATTTGCATTACTATTCTATGGAACCACATGGGCCCCACCAACCACCCTGGGAGCAGTGACCCCAACTCCCTCAACCCAAATTTATTCAAAAAAAAAAAAAAAAAAGTGAAATTTCAAAGAACCCCTCCAGCGAGAAAATGTAAAGTGTCTAAACCCCTTTGTATTATTATTATTATATTATGATTATTATTATTTATTATTATTGTATATAAATTAAGGTCCCCCACATTGACAGAGACAAAACAAACCAACCCCCTTCTTGTACACGCAAAGTTAAAATTCCCTAGACCTCGGCTGCGGCGGCTGCGGCTGCGGCGGTGGCTTATGACGAATCCGAACGCGCCACCGACGGCACCGCCGCTTCCACGACGCTATACAAGCAGCGGTCGTGGCCCCGGACACAGAGCGAGAGGAGGCGTGGCTGAGGCGAAAAGGAACCATCAAATCCGGCGGCGGCGTAGCAAGAGCGTGACGGACGAGGATTTGCAAGAACTGAAGGGGTCTATTGAGTTAGGGTTCGGATTCCACCCGATTCGACCGAATTGGATCCGAAATTGACGGATACTTTGCCGGCTTTAGGGTTTTACTGTGCTGTAATAAACAGTATAATGATCGATTGTTCGGTGTTCGTCGTCGTCGTCGATTGTTCTGACAATGATTCTGTTAGCTGTAGTTCCATCATTGATCCAGGTATTTTTTTTTTTTTTTATTTAATTAGGGAAATTATCAATTTTTCACATGAAGTTAAGCAAATTTATGAAAATATCACAATACTTTTTAAATTATTAATTTTTCACCAAGTGTATGTAAAAAGTAGATCCAAAAAGTAGTGTGATTTGTTCGAATTTTGGCCTTCAATTGATGGCGGTTAATTTGTGGATAGGTGATGAACCAGAGATGGTGAAGATGAGATTGAAGCAGTGGGCGCAGGTGGTTGCTTGTTCTGTCCGTCAATTTTCTGGGGAACCAAGTTAATTTTAATTCTTCATTTTTTTTCAAATTTAAACTTTTAAAAATAAAATTTGTTGTATACCAAAATTCCTAGATGTACATGTTGGTTATTTATATATTTACATTTTTTTATTTTAATTTAATGGCTTTTGTTTCCTATTTAATATGTTGACATGATTAATAAATAGATTAGTTTCGTATTTGACATAATTAATCTATTAGAACAATGATACATCTACACCATTTTTACACTCCCTTTTAGGTTATGTTTTGACGGATGGAATGAGATGAATTGTAATTTAAAATATTTAAAATTTATTGTTTGGATTGATGTATGGGGATGGAAGGGATGAAAGATAGTGTAAAGAAAATGTATATTGAGTCATTGAAAATTAGCCGTTCAAATCGGAGGTTGGGATAAAACGTAACTTTAAAAAAAATCATTATATGTACGTTACTCTTCATTCTATTCCATTTTATTCAATTATAAATCATTTTCTTTCATCAATCTAAACATAGTCTTAGGGGTATTCATATTTTCGGGTCAACCCCCGACTCGTTCCACTAGGATTTGGAAAAAAATAATATATTTTTGGATTAACCTGACTCGATATTTTGTGGGTCGGTCTGATATAATAGAATTATTATTATTTTTTAACAAATTTATATTTTTAAAAAAAATTATTTATTTATTTATTTACTATTATTTAAGTTTTTTATTACTTTTATTGTCTTAAAATGTTATATGTATGATAAGTTTCGGGACATAAAATATATTTATGTCCCAAAATAATTAATATGTAAAAAAAAATTCTTTTTTTTTGTCCGCAATCCAACTCATTCTGGTTTATAATATCAAATTTTGGATTCGAATTTATCGTAAAATCGGACGAGATGTGGTAATATGAGATACCTACTAGATTTTATTTTTAGTTTACTACTAAGATTGACTCGATCTTTTCTTCTGTATATTTGATCGGTATGCAAATAAATCATCATTTATTGAACTTGACTTGAGCTGAACATTTCTTAAAGACTCTTCTTTTAAAGATAAAGATTGAATTTTGTGTCTGTAAATTCCAGATTGCTTGTGTAGTTCAAATTTATGAACCATGTTCATTTTGTTGTGGTTGATAATATTTGTATTTGTGAGGAAGATAGGTTTTGGCTTGATGGCTTTGTTATAGAAACATAGTTTGATTTTTACAGTGGAAATTTTGAGGTAACAACAAATAGCGAATCCGATTTCAGGGAAAATAACGAATTTCATTTTAGAGAGAAGTGATTTTGGGGTGGAGTAAGAGGGAAAAGCACTTGGGATAGGAAAATGGAAAAGAGAAATTATATTTTTAGGGGATTTCTCCGATATATTTTGTACCGGAGCCATCTCCAGTATACATTTAGCACGCGAGCCATTGGATAAAAATCCAACGGCTCGCATGTAACTGGAGGGCGCTCTAATATTGGAGCGCCCCCATCCCATGTTTTTATTGTAAACAATATCTTTTCATATTAAAGGTGTAAAATGAGTGTAAAAGTAGTGTAGATTTATATATATCATTATTGAATAGATTATTATCCAATTATAGAAAATTAACAAATTGGTCATCGTGTAATATTCACATGATTTTATAAATATTATTCGTATCATAAATAATAAATATATTGAGATAATGTAACACAAATTTGACACGGATTGTGTAATCATGCCGGATATAGCAGCAAGACTGGTAAAACAAATATGTAAATCATCTCGCAAATAATTTATCCTCATGATAAACAAGCTACAACAAAAAAAATCATTAAATCTCATGATACACAAACATAATTCAATTCCTTATATAAAACCCTTTTTTTAATGAGAAGGCTTCATAAAATCAATTTTTTTTTTTTGAAAAGAGTTTGTAGAGTCCTCAATCTACGTGGTTTAGTGGTGTAGGGTTTAGAGTCTGATCTTTAGGTCCTGAGTTTAATTTTAGGGAATGCGTTTCTTGTAAGAGTTTGTGACAACCGGAAGTTTTACCTATTCCGCTTAAACTCGAAAGTGGTGGTTTGGCGGTGAAGTTTCAAACGATTTCAAAAAAAAAAAAAATTATTATACAAATATTCGATTTGATGGATCTAGCTACGACCCCATAATTGATTATTTAAATGCTACAAGTTGCATTATTTAAATTTTGCAATAACTTAAATAAAATAAGCAAGGATTCAAAAAAAAATTCTCTATCAAAATCCAACGGCCCATGTGTAATTGGAGGGCGCTCCGGTATATCCCATATTTTTATTGTAAACGATATCTTTTCATATTAAATGTGTAAAATATGTGTAAAAATAGTGTGCATATATATATATATATATAATTATTAAATCGATTATTATCCAATTATATAAAGTTAACAAATGGGTCATCGTGTAGTATTCACACAATTATATAAATATTATTCGTGTCATAAATAATAAACATATTGAGTAGTGCAACACAAATTCGACATGATTAATATACGAATTGACATGACACAATACCAATATTCGTGTTGTGTAATCATGTGAGATATAGCAGCAAGACTTGTAAAACAAATATGTAAATCATCTCCCAAATAATTTATCCACATGAAAAACAAATTAATTAACAGCTAACCTAATTTCGTAGGCTACAACAAATATGCAAAGATTCAAAGAAATAGGCCAAAATAGATTATTTAAATGCTACAAGTTGCATTATTTAAATTTGGCAATAACTTAAATAAAATAAGCAAGGATTCAAAGAAATAGAAGTTGGCTAATTCAAGTTGCTAATAAAAATATGCAAAGATTCAAAGAACACATTTTAAAATCGTAACTTGTGATTGAAATTGATTCAATTTTATTCTGGTTCTTGCATATTCTTGGTGCCACGTTTGAAGTTTGAAGTTTGAACTTTGAAAACTTTGAACTTTGAAGTGAAAATTGATATCTTTTTCTCTTTCTTCACGTCTAATTTGTTATGATATTTTAGAAGAATAATATCCTCTATCCTTTTATTATGCTTAAGTTTGATTGTATATATATTTTACTTGCATTCAAATCTTTTAATACATATCAATCATTTGGACTATTATTTAAAAATACATATAATATATTTTGTGATATCTAAATCTACGACAAGAATAAATACAAGCTAATATTAATTATACGTTTCCTCTTGCTTCCCTAATTGTGCTTTGAAAATTTCATTTCCAAGAATTTGATTAATATATCTCAAAATTTGAAAAGACCACACCATAAAATTGCGTAAGGAATTGGACTGCATAAATTTCATTGCTTCCACATGCAAATAAATTAGCAAATGAATAATATGATCACTTTGGAATTGGTTTGCTTTAACATGTGAACAATGTGAGTATGTTGGTAATTTGGATATATATTTTAGATATCCGATAATATTTATCTAAAATAATATTGGTTATCCGTAATTTAATAGATAATGAATATGTTCCAAATATTAAATTAGGTATTCGTAATAGATATTGAACGGTTGTATATATCAGTATCAGTTATTCGCTATCCATCCAAAATCTAAAAATTAGATTATATAATTTACTTATGTTGAAACCGATATTTAAAATCGGGTTGAATTGTTGGTTATGCGTTAATTGTAACCTCATATGTGATAATTGTATTGAAATTGATATTTAAAACCATGTTAAATAAATTTGAATTGAATTATTGGATTTATAATAAATGAATCAGTTGTATCGGGTATCAGATATCCGTTAATAGATTTCTAATTTTTTGATTTTGTGAATATTTCAGATGGATACACATGTATGCTTTGAGGGACGAATGGGAATACCGATCCTAAAATATTTATTAAATATGGATATGTTGTGATTCACCGATCACTTTAGAGAAGATTTGAGGAAAAACTGAATTGCTTCTATTACTATACTAGAATAGAGTACACAAGTTTACACTTGAAACTTACAAAAAACCTCTCACTCTCTCTATACAACACTCACTCTTTGGGATACTTTAAACATACTGCAAATGCCTAAATTTATAGGCAACATCCAGTGTCAAAATGTCAACAAATCTACAGTAACCCACCTAAAGTAGGTTGGCTTCTTCTTCCATTTTCAACTCCTCTTGATTCTTGGCAATCACCACCTAAAGGTGGCTTGGAGTTTTCTCATGGATGCATGGCGGCTGGTTCATCCTCACATGACAGGAAGCTTCTTGCCAACTTGCACACTTCATGCAAAACAACTGCACACTTGAAGAAAATAGCAGTTGGACTCTACAATTCTCCCCCTCCAGCTGCATCTAAAACGATCTTCATCTGACAGCTATCCTAGCTATGTCTCTGCACAGCTCTAGCTTGTCCCGATCACTGCTCATTTGTTGACATGTCGGCTGTGTCTCTGCACAGCACACTTCACTGCATCTCTGTACAATATTCTTCTGTTATGTCTCTACATAGTATAATCCACTGTGTCTCTGCACAGTAATCTTCTGTTGTGTCTCTGCACAGTTTTACTGCCATGTTTTCTTCACCCATTTGTTCTTCAGTGTCTTCTTGCCTTGTGAGAAACTCTCTGGCTCCCCCTTATCAGTAAGCAGAATATATTCGGATCCTGGATATCTGGTTGATGGAATCCTGCCTCGCTCAGATCTTCTTGTCTGAGGTCCACTGGTTTCAGGAGGTCTATCATCATTCATCTCTGTGAATGATCTTGTAGCTTCTAGTGGAGTGGGTTGCGGCTCTCCCTTTCTCAACACTCTCTTCTGTAATCTCCGATGGAACATGCTGTGTCTCTCCATGCTCAACATCCTTATTTGCCTCCTCTGGTTCTGCTTCTGGAATTTCCTCATGCACCATATCTGTGGCCAATTGTGCTGGTGCTGGGCTGGATTTCTATTGGCACTGGAATTGGAAGACATCATGGGCATTTCAATGTCTTCAATTGTCCGGTCTTCAAGAAACTCTACTTCATGGCTTCTTATGACCATCTTCACATTCGGATCCCATAGTTTGTATCCAAATTCTTTATCTCCATGGCCTAAGAATATACATGGAGTTGTCCTTGCATCGAGCTTCTGCATGAGCTCCTTGGATACATGTGCAACGACTAAACAACCGAATACTCTAGGGTGAGTGTAGGAGGGATTTTTACCAGACCACACTTTCTCCGGAATCTCCAAGTTCAACGGTTCAGATGGTGATCTGTTGATCAGGTAGCAGGCGGCACGAACAACTTCTCCCAAGAATGGCTTTGGCAGCTTAGCCATACTGATCATTCCTCTGACTTTCTCCATAATTATGCAGTTCATTCTCGCAGCGACACCATTATGTTGTGGTGTGTGTGTAACAGTTATATCATGTCGAATCCCATGTCTCATGCAGTAGGCTTCGAACTCTCTGGAACTGTACTTTCCTCCATCGTCTGTGCGAAGGCACTTCAGCTTCTTCTTTGTTTCATGCTCTACCATGGCGTGGAACAACTTGAACTGATCTATGACTTGATCATTCGTCTTGAGGAAATACACCCAGATTTTCTGAGAAGCATCATCGATGAAAGTCAGAAAATACTTGTTACCGCCCAATGAATCAACCTCCAAGGGACCACAAACATCAGAGTGCACCAGACTGAGCAACTCTGATCTTCTCTCTGAAGAGAAATCAAATGAGACTCTGCGTTGCTTACCAATCGAGTAGTGGTTGCAAGGACCTCGTGCAACATCCTTGGTAAGCTCCTTCTTGTTCAGGGTAGACAACCATCTCCCACTCATGTGTCCGAGTCTCCGGTTCCACAGATTTTGAGAAGCCTCTTTTTCAGCTACATTGAGGCTGTCTGCACAAATCTTCATATGAGTCTTGTATAGTGTGCCGCAAGCATGTCATCGGGCGACAACCATGACACCTTTTGTCATTCTCCATGTGCCATTTCTGAAGTAATTGTCATAGTTCTGTTTGTCAAGAGCTATCTCCGATAGTACATTCAGCCGAAGTTCTGGAACATGGACATTCTTCAATGTCAATGTACACCCAATATTTATCTGCAACTGAATATCACCCATTCCTACTATCCTAGAGGAACTGATATTTCCTATCTCCACTGATCCAAAGTCTCCCACTTTGTAGGTTGTGAAGAAATCTTTGTGAGGAGTGACGTGGTAGGATGTTGCAGTATCTACCACCCACTCAACATCTTGGGTTGTGTTATGAAGGCATGTCTCTTCATGCATGGAGCATATTGCTACATCTGCTTGGACAACGACCAGTGTCTCTCCTTCGTCATTTTTCGGCTAGTAATTGCCTTCTCTCTGCTCTCGTTGCAGTTTTCAGAAATTCTTCTTTAGGTGGCCTACAATGCCACAATGATAACACTTATAGGTAGGCTTCCTTCCATCTGAGGATCTACCCCTGGTTGTGCTTCTATCTCTCTCTCCGTCTCTTCCTTGATGTCTTCCTCGAGTCTCTGTGACGAAGGCTTCTGTCTGATCTGAGCCAACATCTTTTCTCCTGGACTCCTCATTCGACAGAGCATCCTTTACCATAGGCATGGTAAGTTTGCCTTCTGGAGCTGAGTTGCTGAGAGTAACCATCAGAGTCTCCCAACTATCAGGAAGATAACTGAGTAGCAAGAGGGCTTGAACTTCGTCTGCCAGTTGCATGTCTACTGCAGACAACTGGTTCACCAGACTTTGGAACTCGTTGGTGTGTTCTGCAACGGAAGTTCCACTCCGTAGCTTCAGATTCACCAAACGCCTCATGATTAAGGCCTTATTCCGAGCTGTTTTGGCCTGGAAAAGGTCTTCCAATTTCCTCCACATTTCATAAGCATCTGTCTCCTGTGCTACGTGGTGGAAGACACTGTGACTGATCCACTTTCTAATCTGACCCAAAGTTCTGTTGTTGAGTTTATTCCAGTCATACTCCTTAACAGACTCTGGTTTCACTCCCTTCAACTCGATGACATCAAAAAAATCTTTGCAATGCAAAAAATCTATCATCTGAGGTCTCCAAATGAAGTAATTAGTTGCAGCCAGTTTAATCATTGCACCAAAAAGGGAATCTTCCATTTCCATTTTAAGTTTAAAATAAAAATAGGTTAAAATCGGGGCTGAATTTCACAAATCAGAGGTCACCGTTGCGTCCGGAATGGTCGAAAATGGTGGAATAGACACTTCGTTGGTCTAAATCCGACACATGGGCTGATTTGTAAATTCCTAAAAGTTCTGGGGCAAAACTATAAATATCAAAATTTCAGGGGGCTAATTGAAATTTATCAGGCTCCTGACGTGATGCTGATGTGGCAGTGGGACCGGTTTGGCTGACGTGGCGGACATGTGGCGCTGACGTGGCGGATGATGTGGCGGACACGTGTCGTTGACGTGGCATACTCATTGCTGACGTGGCGCTGACTTGGCGGATGACGTGGCACTGACTGTTAGATGATGTGGCAGATGACTCAGCGCTGACATGTCGCTGACGTGGCCGACACGTCAGCGTCTTCAACCTCCAGCCACATGCGCGGCGCGTGCTGCGAGTCTCGGCGCGTGAGATTTCTCTGTCTGGCGCGTGCGGGCTCCCTAGACCTCCGTTTGATCGACGGAAAATTCCACCGTGCTCGTCTCGACGTGAATTAGCTGATGATATGTTCAAAGTTGATTTTTGACAACTTTGCCGGAACCCGAATTTTCCGAACCGTGCTCCGTTCTTCGATTTTTCGACCCCAAAGAAGAACCAAAGCTACTGATACCACTTGTTGTGATTCACCGATCACTTTAGAGAAGATTTGAGGAAAAACCGAATTGCTTCTATTACTATACTAGAATAGAGTACACAAGTTTACACTTGAAACTTACAAAAATCATCTCTCTCTCTATACAGCACTCACTCTTTGGGATACTTTAAACATACTGCAAAGGCCTAAATTTATAGGCAACATCCAGTGTCAAAATGTCAACAAATCTACAGTAACCCACCTAAAGTAGGTTGGCTTCTTCTTCCATTTTCAACTCCCCTTGATTCTTGGCAATCACCACCTAAAGGTGGCTTGAAGTTTTCTATGGATGCATGGCAGCTGGTTCATCCTCACATGATAGGAAGCTTCTTGCCAACTTGCACACTTCATGCAAAACAGCTGCACACTTGAAGAAAATAGCAGTTGGACTCTACATGATAGGTTATAGATATAAAGGTTCGGTTGTGGATAAGGATATAAATATCTTAAAAATTATGAATTAATTCCTTAGCACATGCTATCTAGAATAAATTCTAAATTTTAATTTATGTCAGATTTTGAGTGTCGTATTGGTAACATATGATGCGGGTAGTATGACAATTTCATATGACATTATAAAGCGTCTTCATACAATATTGTTAAGCCACACAAATTGAAATTATTGTCTTTTATGTTTTTTTAATATTCTTTTGGTTTGTTTCTTGTCCATGTCTCTGTTTTCTTCTTCTTCTTTTTTTACTCATGTTTTGGTTTTAATTAGTAAAAGAACAAATAGTGAAAACTAATTAAAAATATGAGATGTGTAGTATTTTCAAATGATATAATTGACTTAATTCTTATAATGAAAATAAAAAGTCATGGTTTTAAATTTTGTTTATAATGATTTCATCTGACGACAGTGGAACCTCTTTACGTGCGACGAGTATATGGATGATGTGAAACATTTGTCCACTAATATTTTCACTTATATATATTAAATTTGAAATTAACCAATAATAAAAAATATGAATGGACTATATATAGCGAATATGTCTCATTTAAGTTACCCTCCTAATACAATATCACGTGTTCTCACGTGCAATTTACACAAATAGCAAACCATTGGCAGTTTTTCTTTTACAAATCATCAATACCAAATTCTTAGGTTTATACTCGCTTGCAAACTTCACAAAAACGTGTCAATAATCGATATCAAGTTTAGAAACTACATAAAAAACGTGCCTTAAAAATTAAATGAGTCTACTAAGTATGTGTAGACTGTAAATGGACCGTGGACTGAAACTGACATACAAATAAAGTGAAATTAAGAACAATTATTAGTTTTTGAGGCTTTACCTACCATATAACAATACAATAATAATTATGAGGCTTAGTCTATCATAAATAATGACAATAATGAGACACAAATTTAACGTGGTAAAACCTTCAATGTGAGGGAAATATCTACAGGCAAATGTAAAAGGATTTCACTATAGTGGAAATTTTTTTACAACTTCTCTTTAAATACAAAGAATGAACAATCTCACACTCGCTTACAATATGAGAATTATAACTTTCTCACAAACTTTTAGGAAGAAACAATATTTTTCTTTCTTATATTACAGAAGATTTGGTTGTGAATAAAATGAAGAAAATAATGAAATGAAATCTCTATTTATAGGCATAAGATTTACTGTGTAAATAGTGAATATTATTTTTTATTATTTTCTTTTTTACATGTAGGACCTACCCACATTATTAATTAATTTATTATTATTAATTATTGGACATTTCAGTGCCGAAAAGACACTTACATAATCTTGGATTTGAGAAATCCAAAATCCTTAACTCTCT